>JAJPUD010005146.1:58898-97796 GCA_023553655.1 Myrmecobius fasciatus
AAAAGAAAATTGAGAGCCAAGCTGAGTTGTGAAAGATTTTTCAGGCAAAGGAAATTACAAGTAATATTTGAACCAAAATCCTCTGTAGAACCAATATTCCATGCACCATACTATGCCCATAACCATGGCAAAAATCATCTGTGGTCTTAATAAGTTATGGTATATGAATGTTATGGAATATTATTGTTCTATAAGAAACAGTCAGCAGAACGATTTCAGAAAAGCCTGGAGAGACTTGCATGAACTGATGCTAAGTGAAGGGAGCATAACCAGGAGATCATTGTACATGGCAATAGCAAGATTTTACAATGATCAATTATGATGGATGTAGCTCTTTTCAACAATAAAGTGATTCAGGCCAGTTCCAGTGGTCTTGTGATTGATGGAGAGAGCCATCAGGCACCCAGAGGGAGAATTGTGTATGTTGAGTGTGGATCACGAACACAATATTTTCACTCTTTTTGTTGTTGTTTGCTTGCATTTTGTTTTCTTACTCATTTTTTCCTTTTTGATCTGATTTTTCTTGTACAACATGATAATTGTGGAATTATGTATAGAAGAATTGCATATGTTTAACATATATTGGATTACTTGCTCTGTAGAGGAGAGAGTGTGGGGAAGAGAGGAAAAACACTGGAACACAAGGTTTTGCAATGGAGAATGTTGAAAATCATTCATGCATATGTTTTGAAAATAAAAAGCTTAAATAAAAAGAATCCTATTACAAAAAAAAGAGTTAATTGGTAACCCTGGAAAAGATATTTTAGTTGAATGATGAAATTGAATCCAAATTACAGAAGGCTTAGAAGAGAGTGAGAGGAGAAGTGGATGTCCCTGGTGTAATTGGCTTCCTCAAAGAATTTAGTTGCAAAGGGGAGGAGAGATTTAGAAAATAGCTAATGGAGAAGATAGGAAAAAGGGAAAATTTTTTGCAGGGTTGGGGGAGTATTGCTGTGTTTTTCATCAGCAAAGGAACCAGTAGATTAAAATAAACAGAAGATAATGAAAAGGGTGCGGATTATAGTGAAGATAATTTGCTCAAAAAGGCCAGAGGGGAATGGGATCAAGGGTGCATGTCTTTGGCAAGAAAAAATGGCTCCCTTTTTATGGGATTTAGGAATGAAAATAGTGGATCAAGATATCTAAATAATATGAAATGAGGAAGAAGGAAGAAATGGGAACTTTAAGCATACGACCTTAATTTTTTTGGTGAGACAAGGTCCTTGGCCAAGAAACGGGGGCAGGCCCTGCAGTGGTTAGCTTGAAGAGAGATTAAAAGCTTTGGAATAGATTGTGTGGAGGGTGAGATAGTAAAATGATTACAAATAAATAAAATGTTTGTCTTGCTGCACTTCAATTGATAGCAAATTATGTTCATTTAAAATGGACCTATCATCATGGTTTCAGGATTTCTTCTAGATATATTCAGCAGCATATGAAAAGAAATAAAGAAGTAGATGATGAGAGTATTCCATGTTTGGGAATTAGCAAGACTTGATCATCGATAAGAAAAAGGAACTAGAGATTCAAGAAGAGAAGACAAGATGGGGTTCACCAAAAGTCAAGATGGAAAAGGGAAGAAAACATAGTCAATATAGCATGATGGCCTGGGAAAGAAGAGTGAAGTAGAGAGAACAGAAGTCAGGATGAGGATAAAGAACTGAGTTAAGAAGGTCATAAGCCTATGAAAAATGATAATGTAAAAGATTATGTTCGCAAAATGAATTTTTGGAGTTTGTAAACAAGGAAGTAGAGGAATAATGGGAGATAACCAGATCAAAAATTTATCTCTATGTGGAGCTGAGGTAGAATGAAAGGTCATAGGAAATGAATAGATTTAGGAACTGAAAAGTTAGGTTATTTGAGGAAACATCAACATGTCCATCGTAGTCCCCTAATTTAAGAATAGGAGATAGGGAGGAAAGAAAAATTATATGTCAATCACTGAATTCATTGAACTTGGAAAGTCAAAAGATAATGGTAACCAATTTAGATGGAATGAACCTCACAGGAAGAGATGTGTCTTAGAAAGGGTGATAGAGGGAGTATCTAGAAGTGGCCATCTAGAACAAGGACTTTTTCCTCTTCCCTACTATGACAGGTGATTTGAGGGAGGCTTAGGGAAAGAGATGAAAGAAAGAGTAGATATTCACTTTTTAACTTTTTATGCCCAGGACATTTGATAATTCTTTTACCCTTAATGACATCTCCCTGAATTTTGGCCGCTTTGAACTTTTCATTTTCTATGAAAAAAGTCATCCATTCTGTCTTTAGAAAAAGAGATGAGGAGCTAATTAGGTACCCAAATTAACCTTGTTAAGCTCTATAATAAAAATTCTTTTATCTACATAGTGAAACTCCCTGTTCAAGTTCTTAATGATCTTAGATTTTAAAAGGATCAATAAAAGGATGACATGAATATACAGACTGGGAAGTTTTGTGGTTCACTGGACTATATTGTAATGACAATTTGATGCAGAAATTGAAATTTATTCCTCTGATATTTCAAGGACAATATCATTCCACAAGAAAGGACTATGGAAACCATTAAGGAAACTTGTTATAGGGGAGAGTTTTTCTATCCAGTGGCAAAAGGGCCAAACTATGACTGAAAACAAAGTTGAGATTTTGCAAATGTTTTTGAAGATGTTTCTTCATGACATATATAATCTGTCTGAATGAGCTGATGTAATTTTTTCCTATCTAGTGCATGACATTTTGTCTTTTATTTATTGTCAGAGATGGTGGTTAATTAAAGGTGCAATGGATTATAATCAAGAGTAAAAGAAAATCTTTCATGTTTTCCACGCAGCTTGGAAAATAATCTGGAAAGTGCCAAATACTACTATATTTTCTGCAAGACCCAATATAAAGATAAATCTGGGACTAGAACTGAATAGAAAAATGGATGATATTCAGAGACTATTTTCACGTTCTGATATTGTTCCAGTCCAGAAGCTTGAAAAGATACATACCTTCAGCTCTCTTTTAAGCTGGATCACATTCTTTGAATTTGGGTTTTAATCTTTGGCTTAGTTCACAGTTCATTAAAATTTATTACTTGGCATTCCAAATTACAGATCAGAAAAATGCAAATTAAAACAATATTGAGATTGTACTTCATGCGCAAAAAATTAGCAAAAGCAAAACCAGATAAAAAGTCAGTGTTGGAGGAGTTGTGGGAAGATAGGCAAACTAAAATACTTTTGCAATCATTATGGAAACAATTTAGAATTCTGATAAAAACATAATTAAACTTCTTATATTTTCTGATATAGCTGTACCAGTACTTGGCATTTGCTCTTAAGGAAGTCAAAGATAGTAGGAAAGGTTTTGTGTATGTGTGTATACATATAAATATATATGTGATGTGTGTATGTATATGTGTATACATATTTGTATATATATATAATTTATAGCAGCACCATTTGTGACAAGTAAAATAAGAGGGTACTTGATAACTTATACTTTTCTAACTTTAAATCTATGATCCTGTGATTCTGAGAATTAAAGTAAGAGCTCATCAGATTTAAAAAGGAATAATATTTAAAAACTGATATGTAAAAATAAGAAATATTTGTGCCATAAGAAATATATGTCATAGAAATTTATGACTTGCATAAACTGCTATAGAGCAAAGTAAGGAAAACCAAGAAAATAATGTACACAATAAATATAACACAGTAAAAGAAAACATCAAAAGACATCATAATTTAAATTAATACAATGAATAATTTTCATTTCAGAAGACTAATGATGAAACTTATCTGACTCCTTGTAACAGACAAGTAGTGGACCACAAGTGAAATGAGTTAGATGCAGTTAAACATGTTCAGTGCTTCAGGATATCATTGAGTGTATATCTCTGTTATAAGAGAAGATTGCATAATATAGGAAAGCAAGAGAGGAAAATAATATTTTTAAATATCAGTAAATATTTTAAAATTGACATTTGGATTGTTTGGTTCCTTGCTGCTTGGGTTAAATTCTCAGAGCATATGACTTCTTGTGGGATCACATAAGTGATTGTGGGGGTCACAAAATTATGATTATTATCAGTAAATGCTTGCTTTGCATACATATTTTATATATTTGTGGTTTCTGAAATAAATGTGGGTTACTAATAAGAATAAAAATTGGCAGCTTTTGAAAAAAAATCATTTTTCTTCTATGGATGGAACATAGTTGGGGATTTTGGTTTGATTTGGTTTTCATCAAAAGGTAAAATACACTTTAAACTAGGAATACAACTGATCTAAGAAGAAAGGGCCTCCTGAGTGCAGGCTGAGATTTTCTTTCCCAAGAATATGAGCTAGGTAAGTGAAGAATGACCTGAAGTGAGTAACCTACACTGCCTAAACCATATCACAGAACCTACCTTCTTGAGTCAGCTACCTGAGGGAGGGGAAGATTTGGACAGAGAGGGCAAGAAAAGCTGAAAGAAGGGTGAGCATCAGTCAAGATCACTCCTGTCACAAAACTAGCAGAGTTCAGGACCCCCCTCCCACAAACTGAAGGTCACAGTGTTCCCTGGAGTCAGTTTAATAAATAAAGAGGTGATGAGCATGCGAGTGTTGAAGCATGAAGACATTTTTATGGATCTATTTTCTGAAATCCTGAAGATTTTTTCCCTCCACTAACCTTGTCAGGCTCTTCATTGGCAGTACTGAGGTCAACTCAAATAGACTAGGTAAAAAAAAATTCACTTCATCCTTCCATGTCTTAAGTAAAGGATTTTCCCTTTTCTACTTGTTTTGATTGTGAAGAAAGAAATGCAACATAAGCAATGTAAAAAAAAATGAGTCTTGCCATATAAGAACACAGAGCAAAATATCTGAGAAAGGTTACACCTCTTTAAGGATGCAAATTGATAATGGAGCTTTATATCAAAACAACAGAGCACTGTTAATTTTTTAAAAGGTGCAAATTGCTAATCTTACTTAAGGCTTTTTTTCCCATTACTTATTAAGAACTCAGAGCACAGAAATTTTACACAAAATAAACTCTTAAAAATAAGAAAACTGATTAACGTGAACTATAATGGAGTGCTCATTTAGATCTCCTGAGATCCACTGGGGCTCTGTAGAGGTGGAGAGATTTGCTGTTTTCTACTCAAAGGCACAGAAACTCCCACCACTGCAAAAGGTCAAAATTGACCATTGTCTCATTGGTATTTATTTCCAGATACACCCAATGAGAAGGTGATTTGGTCTCCTCCATCCAAACATTAGAGGGATAAAGTAGGGGAACGGGAAACCTGAAAAGAAAGGGATTGAACTTGATCTAATTCTCCAGAAGGGGAAAGGAACTTGATGTCTTAAAAACCAAGTCCAGCCTGAGAAGAATGATTTACTCCCACCTCTGCCTTTCCAAATGTGTTAATTATTACCTTGTGAACTTGGGCAAAATATTTTATACGGGCCTCAGAACTTGGACTAATGAGTATAAGTTTCAAATAGAAAAATGGAAAAATTGGAGGTGAGATACAGGAGGAATAGAAATAAGAGCTTTCTTCTCTTTTTGAGGTAACTACATGATGCAGAGAATAAAACAGTGGATCTAAGTCAGGAAGATTTTACTACCTGAATGATTATAGAAGTCACTTAACTATCTCAGTCTCTTCTTCTATAAGATGGAGATGAAAATAAAAGAACAATTTAAGGATTGTTGTGAGGATAAAATGATATTTGTAAATTTGCAAATTCTAAGTGATATGCAAATATATATCACTGACACTTTGAAGGGAAGAAAAATCAAGGGGAAGGAAGAAAGGGGGATGGGAAGGGAAAAAAGAGAAAAGAAGGTGATGGGAGGGAAAAGTAGGGGAAAGATATGTGTATGTTTTACCTATTGTTGCTGAGAGGTAAAGAAAAATGCTACCAAAGAAACAGAGCTGGGGAGACTTTTGCCAATATTAAATGTCATTGTCTTTTCCTAAAGGAGCATAGCATTACTTCCGCTGAAAGCATCAGCTAAACCTGGAGTTGGAGGTGAAAGATACTACAATTGTTAACAAGCAAATCCAGCTGAGGAGAAAAATAGCTTAGAATCAGAACACCAGAGAAGTAGACCAACAGATTGATTCATCCCCCTGAGACACTATGACCATTGAGGTATATAAATATACATCATGCATCAGTTCAGTGTAGCAGTGGAAACATTCACTCAACATAGATACTAATTCATCAATGACCATTCCTGAAGCATTAAGAGGATATCGAAGATAGTATTTCCAGAGTTGTGTGTTTCTTTGGTCACATGTCTTTATACATGTGCCTTAGCACTTAAAGAATATATCCATTTTCCTCATGAATGTGTATACTGATGGGATAGTTTAATTTAGCTTTATTAGTGGAATGCTACATAAATGTTCACTTGGCTTTTTCAGGAAATGTTTGGGGTGATAACAACTGAGTATTAATAGGCAATTAATTAATTGGCAATATACTAGTGAAAGTTCATGAGATATTATGTTAGAAGGAATAGTCTCAAGGGTTATCCCTAAGACAGTGTTAAATGTGGCCCCTGACTTCTCTCTAGGAAAACCTTAACTTACTCCTATAGAAGCAGGTCAAGAGGAATCAAGTCACAGAAAAAAAAATTAGTGAATGTCCCTTAGGTGCAAAGTTTGGGGTGAAGAAGGATAAGAAGTGGAATCCACCTGTAGCTATATTTGTGGAATGGCTTTTACCAACCAAAGAGACAGTATAAAATCAAAAACTTTAAACCAGTAAAGGCCCTTAAATATCATTTAGCCCAACCCTATTATTTAAAAATTGAAGAAATTGAGACCTAAAGAGATGAAGTGATTTAGGAGGTCATGAAGAAAATATGTAGTAGAACTAAGATTCAGGATCCCATCTCTTGGCTCAAAACCTGGTGCTCTGATCACTATGCAACAGCTGCCTCTCTCCAGCTGTGGATTAACTGCAAAAAAATCATTGCAGCTTGGGTCTTCTGCCATTCAATATACTTTGAAGTCATTCTCTCCCTTTTCCACATCCCAAATCTCTGTTTGTCTGGGAAGTGCAAGCTACTAATTGTATCATTAGCCTAAGTAAAATATAATTCATAAAGTAAATCTACTATTCAAAAAATCATTTAAAGAAAATTCAAATACAAATGGCTTTCAAATTATCCACTGTTTAAGATTATCCAATAAGTTTTGTCTTCCATTAGCATGGATAATCACCAGCTAAGTATGGATGTAGAAGAAATTAAAAGCTAAGTAGAGATTTCAGGGGGTAGAAAGTAAATTAAGCCAGTGATTCCACTGGCTTTATAAAGAATTCCTGGAATTATATGTAAAAAGTTCGATTTCTATATTTCTCCATAACTATTCCCAAAGGATCTCTAGGGATAATGAAGGAAAGGGCTTCCTAGCTGCACTTCCTATGCTGATTATTTAGCCTGTCCAATTTCAGAACCTTGAATGTGGAGCTATTCAAAGATCTCCAAGTAACTGTTGTTAAATATTGACCATGATAAACTTTTAAAAGGAGTTATGAAAATAGCACTATCTCCCCATTTTAATTAAATTTCTCTGGATCAGCGGACATCAAATTCTGTGCCCTTCAGAAAAATATACTACCAGAAAAAAAAAATATATATATATATTCCAAAGGGAACTTAAGGAATATCTTAATGAAAATCAGTAAGCCTTGGCATGCTACAACCTAAATTTGATTCTCCAAATTTAACATTATTTTCTTTTTGAATAAGGGAGATTTAAGACATATGGATCACAGAATAATATGGTATAGTAAAAAGAGCATTATTCTTGGTGTCAGGGAACCTGGATTCAAATCTTATTTCTAGTACTCTTGTAATTTGGTCCAAGTCACTCAAACTCTTCCAAGCCTCATTTGTTAAATTATTAAGTTGGATAAATTCATTCAAATTTCCTTTCAATGTCTGTGCTCCAATGATCTTGCCATTTCATCTCTAGTCATATGAAAAGTTGCTCCGAATCACTATTGATCAGAGAAATGCAAATTAAGACAACTCTAAGGTACCACTACACACCTGTCAGATTGGCTAAAATGACAGGAAAAGATAACGATGAATGCTGAAGGGGATGTGGGAAAGCTGGGACACTGATACATTGTTGGTGGAACGGTGAACAGATCCAACCATTCTGGAGAGCAATTTGGAACTATGCTCAAAAAGTTATCAAACTGTGCATACCCTTTGACCCTGCAGTGTTTCTATTGGGCCTATATCCCAAAGAGATCTTAGAGGAGGGAAAGGGACCCACATGTGCAAGAATGTTTGTGGCAGCCCTTTTTGTAATGGCTAGAAACTGGAAACTGAATGGATGCCCATCAATTGGAGAATGGCTGAATAAATTATGGTATATGAATGTCATGGAATATTATTGCTCTGTAAGAAACGACCAGCAGGACGATTTCAGAGAGGCCTGGAGAGACTTGCATGAGCTGATGCTGAGTGAAATGAGCAGAACAAGGAGATCATTATACCCAGCAACAACAATACTATATAATGATCAATTCTGATGGACATGGCTCTCTGCAAAAAAGAATTGTCTCAAACCAGTTCCAATTGTTCAGTGAAAAAAGCCATATACACCCAGAAAGAAGGATATGAAATATGGACCACAACATAACATTTTTATGCTCTCTATTGAGGTTTGCTTGCATTGTGTTTCCTTTCTCTGATTTTTTTTCTTGTAGATAAGATTTTTCTTGCAGAGCTTGTCAAATATTTCAACATTATTAATATGTAGTGGACTTCCTGCCATCTAGGGGAGGGGAGGGGACTGGGGGCAAAATTTGTAATGGAAAGCTTTGTAAAGATCAATGCTGAGGAACTACCCATACATATGTTATACAAATAAAAAGCTTTAATAAAAAAAAGAAATATAGTTATCAAAACATTAAAAAATACATGGACCTAAAAAAAATGATCTTGCCATTTAAATAAGGAGATCTTTTATTGGGAGTCTTTTTGGGGACCACAATACCTTCTCTTATAGTTCCCATTTCCAAATAATCTCTCCAGCCCTGAAGCTAACCAGCTTCTTGCTAAGATCTTATTAGTCCTCAAATACCTAATGTGAGACAGAATGAGCCACTGCTTGAGTTAAGGCAATATTAAGCCACTGGAGGCAAGTGAGTTGCTAAGTAGATAGAGGAATCTACAATTCTCACTGGTGAGAAAGCTAGGAAATTACCAATACAGAGCATCCATCTATAAAATAAAGATGAAAATTAGAGGAAATTAGCAAGACTTTGATATGAAAACTGGAGGCTCTCCAGCTTACTGGCCCTGTTCTATATGGCACTACTACTTAAGGTTTTTAGCATTATACTGGAGTCCATCTTCCCCATATGTCACATACATTTCTTCTTACCTTACCTTCTCCTGGAAATTTTTGGAAAGATCTCTGTCCACAATCTGCATTGGTGGTAAGATCCCATTCAGGTACTGCTATTGATTTGTATCATTCCTCATTCTCTTTTTCAGAAGGCAAGAAAATAAACATTTATATAGAGCCTACTGTGTTCCCAGCACTATATTTTGCAAATATTATCTCATTTAATTCTCACAACAATCCTATGAAGTAGCCATTATTATTGTCCTTATCTTACCACTGAGGAAACTGAGGCAAACAGAGATTAAGTGACTTGCCCAGGATCACAGAGCTAGTAAGTATCTGAATCTGAATTTTAAGTCAGGTCTTTCTGATCTCAGGTCGAGCATTCTATATCCACTGTACCACCAGCTGCCTCCCCCATTGCTTCTTCTTGATTAAAAGCAGTAACTAAAAATAAAGTCAGGAAATGTTATTTAGGTTCTCCGAATATCAGCAGGGAGCAGAGTACAGGCTTGCTAAAGTCATAGCCTCCTCCATCACTGGTGGACAAGTAAGGAAGTCAAATGTAATCCCTTAGACCCCTAGTCCTGAAAAAAGCAGAAAGGAAAAGTTACCTAATTTTCTATGAATTTTCCAAAGTAGTCTTGCTCGAATAGCAAGAAAAATATGACTAAAACCCATCCTTTGACTTGAGACTAATCCCATGTTCATCAAGCACAGGCTTATGAAATTCCATCCTCTCTCTGCACCTTTGCCTAGGCTATGATCCTCACTACCATCCAAGCCTGAACTGCATCCTTCTTGGAATCTCTAGGTCTCTTCAAGGTTCAAGTCAAGGTCTACCTCCAACAAAAAGTCTTTCCAGATTGTCCCCATTTTTAATTTTCTCCTGACCCCCAAATTTTTTTGTATATATTTTGCATTTATCTATCTCCATAAAAGGATCATATATTTGGAGCCAGGAATACTCCCATGTTGTTTTCCCTCCAGTAGAATGTAATAAACTCCTGGAATAGAGGGACTTCCATTTTTGTCTCTGCTTCCATGGGGCCTAACACAGGATCTACTATATAGTGCAT
Organism: Myrmecobius fasciatus; assembly: GCA_023553655.1. Lineage (NCBI taxonomy): Eukaryota > Metazoa > Chordata > Mammalia > Dasyuromorphia > Myrmecobiidae > Myrmecobius > Myrmecobius fasciatus. The sequence goes on from JAJPUD010005146.1 coordinate 69,315, forward strand.
GCTTCTTGAATTAGACTGAAAACAGCAAAAAAAATTGCATGGTGCAACAAAGGATATAAGACTGGAAATCAGAGCACCTGGGTTCGCTAAGCAAGGCTACTATTGTTCTTCTAATTAAATTATGTGCCTCAGTTTACCAATTATAGAAAATAGGAACTCAGTTTCCCAATATAGAAAAGTAGGAACTGGAACAAAGCTTGAGGCTGCCCTGCAGCCCAGACAGACTCATCAGTTAGAATCCCTAACAGCTTAGCTGCTCACTACCCACTCTTCCAGCTGCACCAATCCTAATATAGCCTTATGTCAGAATAGTGCTTAGAAAAGATAATAGCCCTCTCTGAGCCAGAGAGTATTTGAAGGGCATCCTGAGAGACACCAATGGATTTAAATGCATGGGAAACTCCTAGATGTGTGTTGAAATTTGTTTTTATTCATTCACAAAGAATATAACCAGTGTTTACTTTGTCCTCAATACTGTATTAGATGCTGTGAGTACTTCTTTGGAAAAACAAAAAAAAAAATACACCATGGAATCTTTCCTCTGGAGCTTCTAGGCTCATTGGATCATCATCAGATGAATGATGACAGGGAGTAACAGATGATCAAACACCTAAATGAGAGGAATAGAGCATAAAAACCCATGCAATGAGAGCAAAGGATGGGCAGTCACTTTCAGCCTAAGCTTTGGAGGGAAATCAGGCTTTAAACACTAGGGAAAGACTAAGCAGAACCCAGATAGCATTGAGAAAGAAGCTTTTATGGTATTATAACAAAACCCCAGACCCAGGGCAAAAGAATCTGAATTCTGACCCTGGCTCTGCATTTATTACCTGTGGAACTCTGAACAGACTTTTGAATCAGTCAATCAGCAATCATTTACTGTATCGTTCTTACTTAAATACTCTTATTTAATCAATTCTCCAAGCTTCAGTTTCTTCCACTTTCATATGGAGGTGGGGGTAAGGTGGGAGAGAAGGGAATAAGCATTTATATAGTGTCTATTGTGTACTAGGCATTCGACTAAGCACTTTTTGCAAATATTGTCTCACTCAGTTCTCAAATAACTCTCCAAGGTAAGTACCACAATTATCCCCATTTTACACTTGAGGTAACTGGGGCAGACAGAAATTAAATGACTTACATAGAATCACAAAGATAGCATCTGAGGACAAATTTGAATTCAGGTCTTCCTGATTCCAGTTTACTCCATTTTGCTGCCAAGAGACAAATTATAATATAAATGTGAGACAGCTAATGCAGTGGGTAAAACTCTAGGCCTGGAATAAGGAAGACCTGGGTAAAAATCTGATCTTATGCAGTTACTAACTGAATGATCCTGGGCAAGCCATCTAACCCTGTTTGCCTCAGTTTCTTCATCTCTAAAATGAGCTAAAGAAGGAAATGGCAAACATGCAAATATCTTTGCCAAGAAAATTCCAAATGGGGTCACAAAGAGTTGAATATGACTGAAATGACTAAGCAACAAAAAAAAACATAAAATGGAAGCTTCTTGAGGTCTAGAAGGCATTTTCATGTGTGTCTTCCTATATTAATACCTAGGACAGTGCTTGACACATATAAGAAGCTTAATAAAAGTTTGTTGATTGATTTCAAATTGAAATAATAATAAGAAAATTGATGCCTTCTTCTACTTCACAATCATTAGTAGGAGAGTCAATGACAGGTTCATAGATTTAAAGCTTAGAGGAGACAATAGGGACTATTTGATCCATGGCACTCCTCAGTCTCCCATTTTGTAAGCCCTAAATCATTATATAAATGTGAGCTACTGCTATATTAGATTTTGATCTGTATCTATATTAGTACTAACCTTCTAACCACAGAATAGTCATTGTGTATTTCTATTCCTAAGTCCAGTGCTCAGCTATGCCTAGGAATGATGCTCTCCTGCTATGCATTCTGGGCAGAGGGATAGGGGCTGTTTGGGCAACAGACCTCCCATTTTCCTACCTTCAGTGTCACCGTATCTCCAGAGAAGAAAGCTATGGATGTCTCCTGCAACCTTCAGAAAAGGAAGATTATGGAAGGAAAATCAGAAAGGAAAGGGAGAAGCCAGATGCAGAGACGGAGAAGGGATAGGCAGAGGTAGAGAGGGTTTTCAAGGGAAAACCAGAAGGGAGGATAGATGAGACAGATGGAGAGGAATTGGGATGGAGAGGAAGAGGCAACCCAAGTGAGAGAGCCATGAAGATGAGGGAAAGTTAGAGCTAAGTTAATAGGGAAAAAACAGCACCATTGCTGTGGAGAAGAAAAAAGAAGCTCAGGAAACTAATAAGAACCAATTAGAAAGAAAGTGAAAAGACTTAGTCAAGAAGGATGGTGTTAAAAAGTAAATGAAGTGGAAATTTTTTCAAGTGTTAAACTCTACCCAAAAACAGTATGAGGGAGGATTTTCACACTGTGAATCTTAAAAGGAGTGAGGAATAGATATAACAAGTCTTTTGCTTGTGTTTAGATGGTAATAAAACAATGTTAAATCATAATTAAAGCACTTTACCAACACTAATTAAGGTAGGTAGGTCAATATTATTGGCCTACTGTGTTTTTTAAAGAAGAAAAAACCTTGGAGCTCAGGAGATTAAGTGACTCAACAAGATCACACAGTGATTGTTTCTCCAGAAATGATCTATGTAAGTTGTGTTGGAGAGGAAAATTGGGTTTGAAACAGAAATTTTTCAAAAGTTAAAAGGAAGAAAAATCTAAGCTAGGAAAAGAACAAAGGGAATTCTGGGAGTCGTTTCTCCACCTTCCTTGGAAAGAGATGGATGAGGATGCTTAGAATATGTTTCATTGCTTACCTTGAATTCAACACACTGGGACTTAACACGGCCAAAAATAAAGGCAAATAAAGGGACGCGCTTCCACTATGCATCAAGAAGAACCCAATTGGAAGGCAGGGACAGAGAGGTGTGAATGGCCAAATGGCCAAAATATGTTAGGTAAAGTCAAAAAGTGACAAAAAGGAACAGGTAGGTAAATGGTATTGCTTTCTCTTCTCAAAACCATCTCTGCTGCTGCCTTCAATAACAACACACTCCACAACATATGGCAAGGCTTTTCTCTTATCCTGGAACCCCATACTTGAATCTGAAATCAAATATTAAATTGTATGAGGGATAAAAACATTTTCCCCATAAGTATTTACCTAAATTTAATAGGTGACATTTTTTTATAATTAAGTAATCAAGACCTCACTCCAATTTCTCCATATTTAAAAAAGAAACACACAGAGAGAATCAGTTCTCAATATTTTTATACTTCATTTTTCTGAAGTATCTTTTATATTCTGTCATTTCAGTCATGTTCAACTTTTTGTGACCCTGTTTGGGGCTTTCTTGGCAAAGATACTGGAAGGCTTGCCATTTCCTTCTCCAGTTCATTTTACAGATGAGGAACCTGAGGCAAACTGAATTAAGTGACTTGCCCAGGGTCACACAGCTAATAAGTGTCTGAAACCATCTGGCTCCAGATCCAGTGCTTTATCCACTGCATCCCCTAGTCACTCCTATATTCAAAAGATCATAAATTTTGCACTGAATCTTTAGATGCAGTAGCTTTTAACATGGAGGCTGAATTTGTTTTTTTCAATATTTTAATAATTATATTCCCATATATTTGATTTCCTTTGTAATTCTGTGAATTTTGTTTTATGTATTTAAAAACTTTATTCTGATAAAAATTTTATAGGTTTATCATCCTGTCAGAGAGGTCCATGATACAAAAGACTTGGAGGTCATTGAGTATAGTCTCTAAATTTTACAGATAAACTGAGACCAAATAAAATTAAATGCCTGCCCAAGGTCACACAACCAAAAAGTGGCTGAGGAAGGATTGAACCCAAGCCTTCCTTACTACACTGTACTCTACGGATTCTAAAAGGCGCATCTAAGGTTATCTCTACTGATAGAATGCAAGCTCCTTGAGGCCAGTTACTGTTTCATTTTGGTTTTATATCCCTAGCACCTGGGAATAGGTACATAGTAGGTGTTTAATAAATACTAGCTTATTTTGTTATTTGTTGAGATACAATTGCTAACTTCTCCAAGGATCTGATTTCTTTAGTGTGGGTCCTCCCTGCACTGAAGCAGAATACACTTCTTCCATGAATTAGTAGATGGCAACCAAGTGAATGCATACAATCTCTGTAGACTGGAAGAGTTGGCCAATATTTCTAAGAGAATCTATTCTATAACAAGACAAGTGATCATGGTTGACAAGGGGTCATCCAAGCTCTACTGGAAGACCTTCAGCTCTTACAACCTACCAGCACAGTCTATTCCATTTTTTAATCTCTTTAGTGATTGATAAATTATTCCCTTTCATGTCCTGAAACTTGCCTCCCCACCCATTGTTATCCCCACCTTTTCCTTCTCATCCCGGGGATCAAACACAACAAATTCAATCTTTCCTCCCTTTTTTACAAGACAGTCTTTCAAAGAGAATAATGGGATTCAATAAACATCATGAATCATCTTTTGTATGTCAGGCAGAATTGTTATTGTCAATAAAAATATACAAGGCACACAAAATGGATGCAAAGTGTTGAGGACTAGCCCTAAAGACAAAAAAAGCTGGGTTCAAGTCTGCCTCTGACACAATGGACCATGTGACCCTGGGCAAATCCCTTTCCTTCAATTTATAATCTTAAAGAGTTTCTTATAAATTGAAGAGAAAGTATCAATCTCCATCAGTGTAGTGAGATTTCTTATCAAAAGTTCCCTATTCCAGTACAAGCACAGATCCAGGCCACCCCCCTTCCTCTATTAAAAAAATACCAAATAATTGGGCCACAGGGATCATTAACAACTAGAAATAATCAAATAAGTCATCTACTAAGGAGGCAATGCCTTGAATACAAGGAGAAATTCCAAGAGATAGCTCTTTTGTTGTTGTTTTTTCATTCTCCACATTAAATATCCATAAGCTACTTCAATATATACTCCTATGCTTTGGTACTGAGTCGCCTCATTGGTCTTGTGATCTTCCTCTGCATGTACTACGACTTGTCAGTGTTGTTCCAAAAATACCAAACAATTACAGAGAGCATAGTCTCCAGTCCCAGGAATCGTCTTCGTTGTTTCTGAAATGGAGATGCTTGACTCTCCACTATTCTCATTGCTAGCAGGGCCTATGATTTTTTTTCAGTTTATCTTTGATCAGAATGAGGGGCTTGGAATATAATCTGTGCTATAGATTCCTAAATGACTCATACAAGCAACATAGGTGGAATAGTAGAGAGAAGGCCAGACCCAGAGTCAAGAAGACCTGACATTAAATCCAGGCTCAAACACTTACTAGCTATGTGATTTGGGACAAGCCAATTCACTTTTTCCCGCCTTGGTTTCCTCAACTATAAAATGGGAATGATGATATTAACTAATTCTTAGAGTTGTTGTAGCAATCAATGAGATTATTTTAATGTACTCAATACAGTACATAGAAAGCATTCTATTAACTGTTAGCTATTAATATGAAGAAGTGAGGCTTTTTCTGTCCTGGGTTTTTGACATTGTTGAGTACCATTTGTCCAGAAAGATATGTTAATTTACAGATTTCTTCCAGTACTTCTATATAATAGTAACATCCTCAATAAGTACCTGTAAAGAGTTCTTCTGAAGAAATATAGCTTCCTCTTCTTTCCTACTTTTAGTTCTTACCACAGATCAGATTTCAGAATTTATCAGCTCCTATCATCAATATATTAAATCGTCTTTATTATTACGTTCTACCCAGTATGCTTTGTTAAATCCTTAGGGAAAAGGAAGAGTCAAGGGTAAAAGTATGCAAGAGTATTCCAACACACACAGGTGCATCTAGGGCCCATATTCTGCATATATCTAGGCAGCAAAATAAGTAATTTTTTGAACGAATGAAGAGCATATTCATCACAATAAATTAAGGCAAGAGATGAGAGTTGAACTTAAACCCTCCACATTTTCCATAAGAATGGCTGACTTTGGATTTCCCTTTCCCCAAAGCACTATTCATTTGGCAAAACCTATTTTCCTATATGACAGAATTTGCATTGGGCAGAAAATGAATTGTTTTTAGTCTGCAGTGAAAGCAGTGAAAAGGCAAGTCTTCCAGTTTTGTGCATAGATGAGGTGTCAAGACAATTTAGTATTGAAACATTCTTTAAGAGGTAGGAGTCAAAAAGAACAAATAAATAATCTCCTGCACGTATGCAATTCACCAAAAACAGGAGGACCTTAATTTCTTTTTCCCACAGAAAATAAATATATACACAGGAGTAGGGGCTACAGTGTCATCCAAACTACAGGCTTCAATGCCATATGTGGTTTTAGACCTTTGGCAACAATTCCATCCTGACCATATTTTAAACCTAATAGATGCTCAATGGCAAAAAACATCAAAGGTAAAAGAAACAAGTTCCAGCAACAAAGAGGTACCTAGAGAAGAGAATACATGCTTGTTGGATTAAAGAAAGAGAGGAACAAAAATGTGACAAGGATGTCACTTGGGAAGCCCCTCATCCTCCCATACTCCCTCCCTTTTACCTTCTGCTCTATTGAGGTATAAGTGGAAGAAGATATCAAGGAGTCCGTAGAAGACAACATTTAAGGATACTCTAATTAATTAATCAACAAGCATTTACTTAGTATCAATAGTGTATGAAACACTGTATTAGATACCAGTGATAAAACAAAAATGGAAACTGTTTCAGATACAGCCAATGTAAAGGCAAGGAGGTGGGAGATGTAGGGTATTGTTTGTGAGAAATGAAAAGGAAGTTAAGTGAAACTGTAATCCCTTGGCACTTTTCCTCTGATCCCTTCTAATCAAAAAAGGCAACTAATTGTAAAAGAGCCAAACATAATAGCCAATGTCTATAATCCCTGCTCCTGGGGAGGCTGGGGCTGGCTGACTGAGGATGGTTTCCCAGACACAGTCTCTCCCCTCTCCAGACTACCCTTCACTCAATTGTCCAGTTGATCTTCCTGAAACACACCCTACCTACTCCAACATATCCCTGTCACCTCCAGGATCCAATGTAAAATACTCTATTTGCTGTTCAAAATCCTTCATAAGTTGCTCCTTCTACCTTCTCAGTTTTCTTAGACTTTACACTCCCCTCTCTCCCACAAAGTACAATGTAATCCTATGGCACTGGCTTCCTTGCTCTGCCTTGAACAAGACATTCAATCTCCTGACTCCAAGCATTTTCACTGGTTGTCCTCCATGCCTAGAAAGCTCTCCCTCTTCACCTCTATGTCCCACTTCCATCTTTCTTCGAGTTCCAGATAAGATCCTGTCTTTCATAGGAAGCCTTTCTCAGTCTTAATTCTAGTGTCTTGTCTCTTGATTATCTCCAGTTTATCCTGTCTATATCTTGTTTGCACAGAATTGTATGCATTTTATCTGTAATGCATTCATAATTCTGTGAGTTCTTCGAGAACAGAGATTGTCTTGAACCTTCTTTATAACCCCAGTGCTTAACACATAGCAGGCACTTAATGTTTTTGACCAATGGACTTGAGTTTGGGAGTTCTGAGATGTATGTAATATGACTCAAGCTGATCTCATGTCTTCGATAGTTTGGGTGCAGACATCCAGGAGCAGAGAGAGGGAGATCATCATGCTGCCTGAAGAGGTCAGAAACAGACAAAGTTCAACTTTCCTTGACAATTAGTGGTGTGATTGAACCTATGAGTGGCTATTGTACATTTTTACCTGGATAAGAAAAGGAGACCTAGTCCTAATAAATAAACAAGCAAATGATTGTATGACTGAATAGATGAATTATTAGACAAATAAATGAATAAATAGATAAATGAATAAATAAAATACAGACATATAGGAAGTAATTTCAGAGCAACTAATGACCATCTGATCTCTTGTTACACTTAGCTGATTTTCTAAGTTATCACCTCATCTTCCTCATCCACTATCTCCATTCATCTAACTGAAGAAATTGGTGAATCTTTTTGAACCACAATGATGGGAGGAGAACTGATTGGAAAGTTCGAACCCACGTACAATTATAAAAGAGAAAAGTTTGTTTTCTGAAGATCCAGCCTCTATCCAACAGACTAAGGCTTCTTTCTGGCTCCCCAACAATGATCTAATTCTAAATCTGTGCTAGACCAGTTCTTGCCATCATAATTTACCTGTCCTGCTGTATTCACCCACAGGACTAGGGCAGTGAAAAGAATACCAAGAAGGGAGTAAAAGGACATGAATCTTTAACAATTACTACATTGATGATCAAGGGCAAGTTACTTTGCTGTTCTTGTCCCATGTCCTTACCTGTAAAAATGAGAGGGATAGACTAAATGAGTACTAAGATTCTCTCTCAGCTGTACTCAATGATGATTTTGTGATCTTTGTAAGGTGTGACTGACTAATGTGACCAACTAATCCCAGCCAATATCTTTGGGGCAATCACAAATTCAAAATTCAAAAAAGGTTATCTAGTTTAACTCTTTTTATTTTACAGATCAGGAAACGTGCCCAAGATCTCCCAGTTAGTTGTAAGCAGCCAAACTGGGAGGAAATGAGTGATAATGCCTTAATGTCTTTCCCATGTAGAAAACATGTTGGTTTCCAAGTCAGAAGAAAATGGATTTGCATCCCAATTCCTATACTTGCTACCTGCAGAATTTCAGGAGTCCCTTAACTTCCAAGAGCCTCACTTTCTTCCTCTATAAAATGAGGCTATCAACTAGGCAACCTTCATAACCCTAGAATCATTTTCAATAAGAAGAGAGGAAAATATCTTTGTAGTCTTAATCTCTCATCTCTCTTCCCATATTGTGTTTCCACATAAGTGTGAAGTGATGGAATAAAACAGGGATGGAGAACATTTGGCACATGGGCCATATAAGGCCCTTAAGTCATTTGCTAAGGTAACCACAGGCAATGATAAGCTGACATCGAGGTAAAACAATGTTCCACTGCTGGAGTTTGCTAAGTTGATCATTTTGTATGGCCCTCGAATGATGTTATAAATACCCAAATGACTCTTGTCAGAAAAAGGTTCCCTACCCTTGCAATTTAAAAAATGGAAGATTTTCAGTCCTTTCACTGAGCTGGTTCTTCTCAAGCACTGTTTGCTCCTATTCAAAGAAGGAAAATTAGGTCTTTTTTTCCTACTTACATTCACACACTAAACACTGAACTAAAAATAATGGAAAATTAAATAATGGAAAGTCAGGCTTCTTCAGGATGCCTATTTTTTCAAGCCTATTACATACTGATGTCCCTTGTGTTCCTCTTTTGTCTTAACCAATGCCGTATATTTCTTCTGATATTCTACTTCTAAGAATTAGAGGCATTGCTGGAAAAAGTTACAAAGAAACTTCACTCTCTCCTCATCATAAGATAGTAGGAGTGTGAATCACAGAATTAACTTGACAAGTGCTTTATACTGTTCCCCCCAAATGGAACATCCTCTCTTTTCCTTTCCCCTTTTCTAAACCTCTCCCCTCCCTCCAAGCCAAATCTTAAAGTCTACTTTAAGGTACAAAGTTGCAAATTTGCAACTTTATAATTACTTTCACCTCTCCCTTCTTTCTTCTCCATATTCAATCAGTTTCCAAGTCTTATGATTCCACCTCATCATCATCTCTTAGGAATTTCTCTTCCTTTTCCCTTATTCCACTACAATCCTAGTTCATACCCCCATCACCTCTCACCTAGACTATTAAAAGTCCTCCCAAAACATTCATCTTCTTACAGCTTCTCTCCTCTCCAATATGTTCTTCACGCAACTTCCAAAATTATCTTTTTTAAGGCTCATGCCTCTAAACCAAAGCTTCTTAAACTGTGGGTCATGATCCCATTTGGGATCTTATAACTGAATTAAGGGTCATAAAATTATGATTTATTATCAGTAAATGTTCAATTCTTGTATCTATTTTATATACCTATATACCTGGAGTCTTGGAACAATTTCTCAGCCAGAAAGGGATTGTCAGTTGAAAAATTTTAAAAGTCCTGCTCTAAATCACATTGCTGTTCTCAGAATTATTTGGTAGTTCCCTGGTAGTCTCTCCTTACCTTGATATTTAAAGACCTTCACAGTCTGGTTCCAATCTACCTTTCCAGTTTTATTTCATAAAATTTCCTTTCAGGAATACTTTAGTTCCACCAAACTGACCATGTTATTGTTCCCAGAATTTAACATTTCATCTCCCTCTTTGATCTCTTTGAACAAGTCATACTCATAGCTAGAATGGACTCTCTCCTCACAGCCAACTCTTTCAATCTTTCTCATTTTAGATTCCATCTCCTTCAAATTAGTTTTTATTTGTGTGTGTGTTCTTCCCTACCACTGCCAGTAGAATGCAATTTTTTAATAGGAAGGGCTTTTTTATTTTAGTTTTTGCATCCTGCTGCCTAAAATGATGGCTTACACAAAGGATCATAGAATTTAGGGATAGATTAGATTGCAGAAATTATCTAGCACAAGCCCCCTCATCTTACAATTTTTTGCCTTATAAGTCTATCCCTCAAACAGTTCAAGAAATTGAAGTGACCCATCCAAGTCTGCACAGCTAATAAGTAACAAGCGTGTGAACCCAAGTTCTCAAATAACAAATGTAGAGTTCTTTTCACTACATCTTCAATTTACTTGAAAGGTTTCCTGATGTTTTATACACATGAAAATTACACAACCATCCAGATGCCCTGAATGCAAATTAGTGATCTTTCCATAATTGCATACAAAACATATACAGAGTAAATACTAAGGAATTGGGGGGAGGGAAAAGCATTAATCACTAGGAGGAGCAGAAAAATCTTCCTGTAGGAACTGCTTTCAAGGATTCTATAAGGCAAAGATCAGGAGGGAGAGCATTCCATACATGGAGGACTAGGATCTGTGAACTAAATTTCAATATAATTGATTTTCTTTGTAATCCCATGCATTTTATTTTACGCATTCAAAAACACAATTCTGAGAGAAAGGGTCTAGGACTCACCAAAAGAATAAGAACCTCTGGACAGGGGTTCTTATAAGATTTTCTTTTAACACTTAAGAAGGGTAAGACTAAGCAAACACTACAATATCTCCCTCTCCTTAAATAGGCAGTGAATTTTTATAGGAGGCAGCTCTAGAAAGTACTCTAAAGCAAGCTAAAATATATAGAAAAGACAGGTATTCTTCATGAAAATCTAATTATCTCAGATGGATATACAAAGAAGAGGCAGTTAGGTGGCATAATGGATAGTGATGGGCATGTGGTCAGGAGGATCAGAGTTCAAATACAGTCCTAGATATTTAATAGCTAGGCAAGTTACTTAACCCTGTTTGTCTCAGTTTCCTCATATGTAAAATGGGGATTATAATAGCTCCTACCTCTCAGAATTATTGTGAGAACCAAATGAGGTAATATTTGAAAAGTACTTAGCACAGTGCCTGGCACGTGATAAGTACCACATAAATATTAGCTATTAATAAAGAGCATTTGATTTTGAATCAAGAACTGAGTTCAAAACTAGTCCTAGATATTTAATAGCTGGGTGACTTTGAGCAGGTCACTTAATCCCTCTTTGCCTCAGTTTCCTCATCTGTAAAGGAGATGATAATAGCATCTATGTTGCAAGGTTATTGTGAGCACCAAATGAGATAGCAAAATTTGAAGTGCTTTGCAAACTCCAATGTGCTCCACAAATGCTTGCCAATATGTGGTCAAGAAGATGGAAGCCCAAAGTTTTCAGATGAAAGCTTGATCTGAGAAAGTATTCTGTTTTCACCCAAAGAACTGATTTTCACTACCTAGTAACTGCTTTCCAAAAATTCTTAACCTCAGCCTACTTCTGGCTTTGGTCTCACCCTAAGAAACTTTTCAGGGTTAAGAAATTCCTCCTTTTCCTGAGAGATTGGTATATATTCACGAAAAAATCATTAAGTTAAATTTGACACATCAACCTTGAAACCCAATCTTTGCCCAAACTGTGACCAGGCAGCAAGTAAAACCACTTGACTCAGTGGCCAACCTGCTGATCCAAATGAGAATACCAAAACTCACTTCAGGAAAGTATCAGTCTCTATCAAATCTCCTCCCTATTTCCAGCAGTAATCTCTCTAGAAACCCCTCACAAAGATACTACCTTGATTTCTGTCTTATTGGTAGACCAATTCAGAAAAATTACAAGCAAAAAGTGTCATCTTTCAAATGAAGAGGTTGGACTGCATGATCTCCCAAATTCTTTCCAGCTCTTGGATCCTGTGAGATAAGAGCTTTCATCCTTTGATCAGCAAAATGGATTGATGGTGCAGTGGATAGATCACTGGTTTTGGAGTCAGGAAGTCCTGAGTTCAAATATGGACTTAGACACTTAACACTTCCTAGCTGTTGACCCTGGGCAAGTCACTTAATCCCAAATGCCTTGCAGAAAAAAAATGGATTCATCAAATTACAGTCTCTTAAAAGGGGTCAGTACCTCAAAGGTCATCTAGACCAACCTGTATCTGAACATTATTTCCTTCTAAATTGACTCTTCAGTCTCATATGACCCCCTCTTGATAAGTTCTTAAGCAACTCAAATAATACCTAGTATATAATAGGAACTTAAAAATGGCTGTCCTTTTTTGTCATCCTTTGATGAAAATAGATGGAAAAGGGCCTGAAAGCACTAAAAATTTCATCATTTTAAGATCACCTGCAAACAATCCCCCGGTTTTATTCACCAGGAGCCACCTGTCTTATAGCTGATAAACAAAAGATTAGTACAAAATCCAAATGAGTCAGGATGATTTCAACATGATGATTGGAAGATCTAAGAATTACCTCATTTTCATTATTTAGGATAACATCCCTGGGAGCCAAGAGCTTCAACAGCTGCCACTGTCCTTTCTGAACCAAAAATAAACTCAAGAGATTGACAGAGGGAGACATGTAGATGCTACCTTTGGATTCCAAAGCCAGACACTAGAAAATTTACAATAAAAACAAACAAATAAAAAAAATCCATCTCTGCCCCCCCTAATGTATGCAAAGATCCAGCACTCTTCCTGGAGATGGAGCAGTTTACCTCAGCATCTGGGCCAAATTCTAAATCAGAATTCCAACCTGGAGCAGACCCTTCCCTAATCCATATGCATGCAGCTCCTCACTGCCTGCCTCTTAGTATTCCTGCATGTTGCTAAACAGCTGCCATGTTGTTTCCCTAGAGAAGTGTTCCTTTATCTCCCTTACCTATATCACAGGGCTGTTGGGAAGCTTAATTAATTAATGTTTCCTGAGTGCTTGGAGGTATTCAGATGAAAAGTGCTAGCTGGAAAAGGAAAGGAGTATTATTAAACCCTCTACCTGGAGACAAAAGCTTCCCACTGAGCCTCATCACCTAGCGACCAGAGGACTCTCTGGGACTGTGTAGTCACCTAGGACTCAGATGGCACTGGATTTTTTGTCACTATCACCATGTCACCCCATCACCTGACAAGTGAGACAGGGTAATCAGAATGTCCCCTAGAATTAGGAAAGGCTACTCCAGTACATCTCTGGTGCTGGAGGGAGAAAAGGGCAAGATGGATGGTTCTCAAGCATGGAATCACTCCCACTGAATCCAGAATTGACCCAGGGGCTTTATTTTGCCAACAAAAATAATCCAGAATCAAGGAAAAGAAGTAGGAGAACTAGAAGACGGATCCCTACGCAGAGGGAGGCTAGTCAGCGGGGAGTGAGGGGAAGCATGAAAAAACTCAAAGGGAAGGATGTGAGGGGGAAAAAACAAGTTTAAAGCTTAGCACATCGAGTCCACACCTCCCTGGTGAGTGTGTACCGGCACGCACGTATGCGCATGCGGTCTGGATGTGGAGGAACTTGCTTTAATATGCATAAGTTGTCACATTCTCGATACTGTCTGGCAAGCATGGTCCTAGGAAAGCTGTCATTGCATAGCTGATATTACAACCCAAAGCATCTGACTGTGATAAAGGTGGCTGTGGAAATCTGGTTGTCCATACTTAAATAAATACAGAGCTTCTCCTAACCAGAGCACCCGGCAGGTGACTTTCAGGGAAAGATGCTAGGATTCGAGATGTAAAGGGACCTCGAGAGCATCCAGATCAGATGGTGGAAACTGAGGAAACTGAGACCCAAAGAACTTGCTAAAGGTCATAAAGGGAACCAGTATAACTGTCAGCAATCCACGACCATCTGAGTCCAACAGTCAAGTCAAGAGAAGCTCTTATTAAATGCTTACAATGCGTCAGGCACTCTGCAAAGCACTAAGGATACAAAGAAAGGCAAAAAACCATTATTTCTGCTGTATAAATTTACCAGGATTTCTTCAGCCAAGCTTCTGTCTGTCCCACCCACAGCATGAGAAGGAAATTAGATTTTCCTAAAAGGACACAAAGCTATCCTAGGATCGGATCGTCCTGATTTAGCTTCCTGGTCACCAAAAGACCCATACCTCTCTGACTTAGTGGATGTCATACACCATACAAGTCACTATGCCCTTCATTGTCTTCTGCCTTAATGGCAAGAGCGTTCCCACTGAGGGGGAAGCATCCAGATCAGCCCAGAACCACTCTCTCCTTGTGATGTCAGAACAAAGTCAAACTCCTTTTGCTAATTGTTCAATGAGTTGTAAATGTCTCATTTCATCACAACATCCAACCTGAGCTAGGAGAGTGCAAATATCAGAGCACTTATGACATTTGTCATGGGTATAGCAGGTTGGGGGGAGATGAAATGAATTCATTATTCTCAGTCATAAGTGAGTTGGAAGAAGAGTCCTGTAAATAGGGAGGTGAGTTGAGTAACAAGATAGCAGGTGTCAAGAGCCCTCCCGACAATGTATGGGTCATTTCTCTTTATGGGATAAGGAGTAGGTTTCAATTCAGACAGAAGGATTAGTTCTCAGTAAATGCTAGAAGAAGCTTCTCTGAAAGGAAAAAAGCACCTGGTCCAAAATTCCCTGGTTGTTCCCTGTTGATTGTGCTATGTAAGTTTGATTACCAACATATTCAGCTACTAGAACTAGAACTCTAGCTAGAGCAGGATTTCAAGGACAATTTGGTGAAAGCTAATGGAATCAGGTTCTGCACAAATAAAGAGATCTCTACTAATAGAGATAGGGCTTCTGGGCTCTAGTTAGGAACACACCCTATGGTCTATGCCCCAGACATTGCAGTTTTTGCTGAGATCTGAGTCTTAAGATTAGGAAAGAAGATCAAACATGGGACAGAAAGTTGGGAACTTCCACCTGTAATAAGAAAGATGCAGACCCGTGGGAGGTAGAATGTAGATTATCAAGGATGTCATCGAGGTTACAGGCCTGGATGACTGGAGGAAGAGAGGTACCCTTGAAAATAATAGTAAGTTGAAAAAGTATTTGGAGTGAAAAATAATGATTTCTGTTTGGTTGGACATGTTGATTTCAAAATATCTACAAGATATTCAGTGCAAAATGTACAATGGGGAATTGGTAGTATCAGACTAGCGCTCAAGATAGAGACTAGGGCCAGACATATAGACTTGGGAAAACACCTGTATAGCGTTAATCAATGAATCCATGAAGAGAAATGAATTCACCAAGTGAACAAAACCAAACTGATACAGAAAGAAAAGCGACCAAAGGCCAAAGATGGAGCCTTATAGACATCCATGGTTAGTGGGCAACCTGGATGAAAAATAAGCAAAGGAGATCGAGAAGGTGCTATCAGACAGAAAGCAGAGAGAGCAGAGCCACAAAAACTTAGAGAAAAAAGAGTATCCAAGAGGAGAAGGTAATTGAAGTGTCAAAGGCTGAAGAGAAATCAAGGATGAGGATGGGAAAAGGCTATTAGATGAGGCAACTGAGAGATCATTGGCAAGTTTGGAGAGACTGGCAGAGAAGGTACCAATCTGCTTCAATAGAGGAAGTTTATCACTGGGAACTTCTGGCATGGGGATATGTGCATGCGAGTGTTCCCATGTGTATAGGGACTATCTGAGTGTTCACATGTATATGAAAATATGATCCAAAATATCTATTAAGATAATATATACATATAAAACAAAAGTTTATTTTTTATTTTTTTATTTTATAAAACAAAAGTTTAATGTGGCCCAGAAATATAAATAATAAAACATAAAATATATGAGTGAATGTGTTGGCTTAATGGTTGTGCTACATACATACATATATATCGCATGCATTGGTATTATGTGGGTACATGTACATGTATGTGAAGTTATATAACATTCAAATGTGTGCATGTACATACATGTATATAATGTAAAAATCTCTTAAGTTAATATATATTAGCTTATATTTATTATGCTTTATTACACACATTTTGGAATCAAGAAGATATATAATAGACTATAAGAATATTATTCAATACAAAATATAAATTTCTTGAGTGTAAGAGATTGTTGCTTTTTTAATGTTGCATCATTGATCTCTGGTACTGTTCAAAAGACCAAGGATAGATAGCTAGATAGATACATAGATACATAGATACATGGATACATAGATACATAGATGGATAGATGGATAGATAGATAGATAAATAGATAGATAGACATAGAGTAGGGAGAGACAGAGACAGAAACAGAGAGACAGAGAGAGAAATAGGAAAACTCACAGGTTTTTGGATTGATACACATATACATACATACATATCTCCTTGATACAAAAATATAATTTTTATAAGTGTATGACATAAGCACGTATATGCATATTTGTGTGTATATGTACATATGCATATATATACATATATACATACATATATAATATATAATCTTTTGAATATTTCAAGACACTAGGGATACTGATTTTTTTAAATAACTCCTTGTACTGAAGAAATATATATTTTGCTGTGGGGACAGGGCATATACATTGACAAATATAATACTGGGTAGGGTATAAATGAGGCAAAGGAGAACTTTGAAATACTAGGGAAATTTTAAGAGGAGAGAAACATCAGTGGGGGCTGATGAAATCAGGAGACTCTATGAAGGAAGGGACATATATATTAAATATTCTTTTTGAGGCTGAGGCAGCACTGAGGATTTCTGTCTGGGAACAACCCTGGGTCATGGAGGATGGAGAAGGGTCAAAGGGTACTATAGCACACAGGAACATAATACAAGGACATGGAGAATGAGGAAGAGATTAGGAAGACAGCAGGAGATTGGGTCAGACACAAAGCATTTATTAAGCACCTCCTATGTATCAAGTATCGAGAAATGGGCCGCCAATCAGACTTTTTAAGGAAGCAATATTGATATTTCTTTGTTCCATATTTGAGTTACACCTTTTTACTACCACCAAGTCCTGCTAAAAACAAGATTCTTATTCAGAGATGGAGAAAAAGCATTTGTTTTCTCTGGATAATTTAGAAGTTCTTGACCTAAATTGCTGGGATTTGCCTTGGCCAGCTAGGGATTTGAGTGTTTGCTGGAGACACCAATCCAAGAAGAGACCATTTTTGCTTGTTTAAACCTGTCCCCAAATTGCAATATACCACTCTGAGAATTTGGCCTGCAAGAAGCTGATGTGTGAAAGTTAGACTCCCACAGGGCTGCCCTTGGGAAACAGGGCTTGCCCTCATTTAAACAAGACCAAGTTAAAAAAGCTAGCTGTACCTCCACCCTCCTACCCCAACACACTTGCTGACTGCTACCTTCCCCTCCAGACATAAGGACAGATTCCTCTCACATGGTTTCAAACTTTTCCACAGCTGGGGTCTATCGGTCTTAGGAGGATGAAAGTCACGTGAACAGAAGTGGAAGCCCTGAATTAAGTCTTTGAAGGATGAACATTGAACATTGATGGATGACACTGTTGACCTCAGAAGCCTGCACATCCCACTTCCTTGGACAAGGCTTTTGCTTATACTTGAGCACTCCCTGTAGACCTTTCTCTAGGATTAAGGGAATAGAAAGCACTGGGAAAAAATGCCCAACATATTGGAGATGTTATTGAAACCCTAACAAGTCAGCTTCTGTGGGGAGGATTTCCTTCCCTGATAACTCTCTCCAGTAAAACAGAAGATAGAAAAGGCCAAAAGCTTAGCATCTGGGATTTTCTAATATTCTTAACCACAGTCCATTTCCTGCTGAATGTCATACCACAAAGGATCTTGTAAATCTTCATTCAACTAGCTTCTTCAGCAAGTCATTCAATTGTTGGCCAGCAAATATTTATTTGGTTCTTATGTATGTAGCACTTCTTACGTATATACATACTATATATGTAAATTGTTTTTTTAAAAGTATGAATCTACATTGAAGAAAGTTCTTCCCTGGAACCACCTTGTATCCAAGAAATCATAGATCCAGGCAAGAAAATAAAAAATCTTCACTGAAAGGAACAGAAAGCACAATACTATACGTTGGGGCAGAAAATAGACATTTGGAAGACCTTGAGTACAAGTCCCAGTTCTCCCTACTGATCAGCTGTGTGATCATAAGCAAGTTCCTTAACCTTTTGTAAAATGAAGATAATTCTTATTATCCCCTATCTTATGTAGTGATTGTGAGAATCAAAGCATGTAAAAATTAAATTCTTCATAACTGCAACAATAATAGCTAGCATTTATATCCTAGTTTTAAGTTTATATAAAATGCTTTAAATAGATTGCCTCATGTGATTCTTACAACAACCATGGGATGTAAGTGCTATTATTATACCCATTTTATAGATGAGGAAACAGACTGAGAAAGGTTACAGTAACTTAGGGCCATCTAACTAACAAAGATATGATGCAGGATTTGATCTGGCACATAGGAAGCACTAGACAAATGCTTCTTGGTTGATTGAGACAAAGCATACGCAGGTGAAAAGTTGGATAACAATAATAACTCACATTTTAGAGCCCTTCAAAATTTATGAAAGCCTTCTCTGAGACTGAGAGCGTAATGTTTATCACTTTTACTTTATAGATAAGGAGAAATAAAATGACTTGTCCAGGATCAAACTACTTATTAGTTAGTGTCCCAGTTAGTTAGATCCCAGCAGCCAGGATCTTCAGATGCAGCCTTCCAGCCACTCCAAACCAAGATGCATTGGGACTGAGATTCCTGACATTGGACTTCATTTGAATCTTGCCTCACTTTGCCAACCACTCACTTCCACAAATCTCCCTGTGAAACAAACAAAGTCCTTTCCTCAAGTTAACACTTTTCTCATTTTCACAGATGGATGCAGCTCCCAAAATGATCAATTAATAAAATTTTATTGATCTCACATGAAATGCCACAGGCAGAAAATTGACTTTGTAATTAATTCAAGTTTTGTTGTTGATAAAGGTCATTTCTGTGACTCATGGTGATTCACCTAAAGTGAATCAATGAGAAAACAATATGTATATATATATATATATATATATATATATATATATATATATATATACAGAATGAATACAACACGGTCAGACACACTGGAACTTGACTCTAACGAAGTGATTTCATTTGGTTCTCTTCAAGAATGAAGGACAAAAACCAACAGAAATACAAAAGGTTTGGGGATAGAGTGCTAGCACTAGATCAGAAAAAAATTATGCAGAAGGTGATACTTGATTGAGTCTTGAAGGAAGTAAGGAATTCTAGGGACAATAAGAAGGAGGGAAGACTTTTAAGATATGAGGAATGGCCAGCATAAAGTCATGAAAATGGGAAGGCCAATTTGGCTTGGCCACAGAGTATATGAAAGGAAATAAGGTATATAAATGAGGCTGGAAATATAAGTTGCAGTCAGGTTGTGAAATGCTCAAAAGCCAAACCAAGAATTTTATATTTTTTTTTCTTTTTAAAGATATTAGGAAGTCACTAAAATTTATTGAGTTGGGGGAGCCAACCAGCAGGCTGATTAAATGCTCAAAAGCATCCTGCTGCCCCATACTTCCCTAGTATGTGGCCAACTACCTAGAAGTTCTAGGACCAAGCGAACAGGGCCTTGTTCTCAAAGGAACTCATTTGTCTCACTTCCCCTGGAATTGAGTAGGGAAATAGCTTTGACAGGATCAAGGCAGCACAGCATCCTTGGTGCGATAATAAAAATTAAAATGCATGATGAAAAAAAATCAAAAGGGCTTGTGCTTGGAAATGTAATTTAGTGTCTGGCAGGAATAATCCCAGAAAATCGTGTCCATTTCTTGATCACATCACTAAACAAACAGTGAGGGGGGACATCCTACTGAGAGACATTTTCACATTCAAAGGTGCTAAAAATGGGCTAGAGCTCGTCACTGCCCCGTGGGAGGTCTCAGTTCAATTTTTAGTCATTTCCCCCTCAGTCCCCAGACTGGTAGCGGCTGGCAAGGCTGAGGAGAGGGGAGGGGGGCGCACCTCTGTGCTGACCTGTTCAGCTGTTCAATAGAAAGTTGATTGGAATGGGAAGGAAATTCTAGTCCTTCTCACTGTTTTCAGCTGGGCTGAAAAAAAGAAAGCCTGTATGAGAAAGAAATATAAGGAGGAATCAAATCCTCCCTATGGCAGCATCAGGGCAGTAGCTGAGGGGAGATACAAGGCAGGGGCCAAAGCCTTGCTAGGTGGTCCTGCACTGTGGAAGTTAGAAGTGGATTGACTTCATTATTGTCTAACTAAATAAAGTTAGTGTCAAAAAACTCATAGAGATCATCTGTTGTGGCAAAATCTTTTTAATTTTTCTTTCAATTCAACCCACCAAACACTTATCACATACCTGAAATGGGCCAGGAACTAATAGTATTAGACAGAGAGACAAAAATAGAGAGAAAGCTCTGTACCTCCTTCTCAAGAAGTCTATGGTCTTCTCTGCCAAATGCCCTCTTCATCCAACAGACTTTTTGATCCCAATTTCCCAGCCCCATAGTAACCATCACAGCCCTATCCACAAATCCACAATACATGTCTTTGCACGTCTCTAATGTACTTATCCTGTATCCTTTTGTTATTGTGATTATTTTGTAGATGCCATATAAACCTAATTAATTGACAGTCAGGCAATAAGCATTTATAAAGTGCCTACTATGTGCCAGGAACTATAGCAAGCAAATAAATAAAGAAATGGATAGATAAATGAATGAATGAATGAATGAATGAATAAAACATTAGCAATCCCTGCCCTCAAGGAGTTTACAGTCTACTGGAGAAGACAACATGCAAACCAGAATGTACATACAAGATATGGACAGAATAAACTGAAGATAATCAACAGAGGGAAGATACTTGTATTAAGGGGGATTGGGACAGGTAAGACTTTGGCTCACTCTGAAGGAATCCAAGAGAGTCCCAGGCATAAGGAACATCCCACACAAAGCCATAGAGATGAGAGGATCCAAAAAAAAAGTCTGTTTGGCTGCACAGAGGGAAACCACTGGCAGTAGAGTACACAGAGTACATGCAAGGAAAGAGTCAAGTGTGAAAAGACTGAATAAGTAAAAGGGAGATGAGCTGTGAAAAAACTACAAGTAATGTACGAAGTGATGGCCTGAGAAACAACTGAAGAGTGGAGGAATTGGAGTTCCTGGTGAAGTACAGAACAGGGGTAGGGATCATAAGCCTGAGGGAAAGATGGAATGATAAAAAATGATTTGCTGGTAAATGAATTCCAGAGTTCATAAACATGAAAATCAAGAATCAAAGCAAATCAAAAATATAACTAGTTCTGCAAGTAGCTGAGGGAAAATGGAAGAGTAGGTTATGAGAACTGAGTGGACTGAAGAATTGTATAGACAGACTATGATTTGTGTCTAACTATTCATGACTCCATTTGGGTTTTTTTTAGCAAAGATACTAACATGGTTTGTCATCTCCTTCTGCTGTTCATTTTATATGTGAGGAAACTGAAGCAGAATTAAGTGGCTTAGCCAGGGTCACACAACTAGTGAGTGTTTAAGGCTAGATGTGAATTCAGGCCTTTCTGATTCCAAGACCAGTGCTCTATCTACTTCACAGTCTTGTGTGGGAATACCAATATATTTGATCATGTCAAGTACAAGGGCAAGAACTGGGAGTCAGGCACTCAACTCATATGCTTGAAGAAAGGGAATGGGTTTATAGCAGCTACCATGAACCTCAAAGGGAAAAAGAAGAAATTTCTGTCTGATGATATAAAGGGACAGTCCCAAAGTAGTACTGGGGAATCAGTGAGTATTGCTACTTCCCTATGGGGGAATATGATTGAAAGTGCAAGCAAAGATGAAAGGGGAGCCAAGTATACCATATCTCCTGGAGAGAACCAGGTCTCTGGGAGGACCAGATGGTGAAGGAAATGGAAGGGGTAAAGTTTTAAGATAAAAGCAAACCTATTAACTATAAATCAAGGCTTCCAGAAATCAAAGTGAAGGGGCAGGTCAATATGGACTAGGACACATGTGTCCCATCTATTACAATACGTTTTGGTTGAGTTGAGGGAGATAGAAATAAAGGATTGATGTTTCAAGGTGCATGAGCACCTCGAAGACAGACACTATGTTTTGTCTTTCTTCAAATTCCCAATCTCTAGAAAAGTGCCCAACTCAAAACAGGCACTTACTAAATGCTTGTTGACTTGATTACACTTGAATAATGGAAAGGGCAATGAGGAGTTTTTTGTTGTTCAGTTATGTCCAACTCTTTGTGACCCCATTTGGGGTTTTCTTGGTACTGACACAGAGTGGTTTACCATTTCCTTCTCCAGCTCATTTTACAGATAAGGAAACTGAGGAAAACAGGATTAAGTGGTCTGCCCAGGGTCACACAGCTAGTAAGTATTTAAGGTCAGATTTGAACTCACAAATATGAGTCTTCCTGCCTTGAGGTCCAGCACTCTATCCAATGTACCACCTACAGTTGAAGTAACCCTTGAGAAAGAAACCCAGGCAGAGTATTTGTGAATACAGAGAGGTCCATTGAAGGAGGTAGATGATTAGACAATTCAAGGTTGGACCTCCCTAATGGTTTAACCTCATGACAAATGGTGATGATGTGTCCAGTGAGAACTAGAAAGCCCAACTCATGGTGGAAATGTATAACCTCAGAGAGCCCAGGGAGTCCTTGGGGAACTGTCAATTAAAGATGAGTCTGTCCAAGTAAGGTCTCCAGAGCATAGGAGAAAGCCTTGGGACTAACACAGAGACTAAAGGCTGACAGTTTGGATCCAGGAATAATCATTTTGATTCTCCTACCTGAATCAAGCAATATTAAGTCTAATCCCTCTTATGATACTTGAGGAAAGTTAACCATGTCCCCTTCTGTCTTCCCTTCTTCAATCTAAAAACCCCTTCTTCCTTTAACTGATCCTTGTGTGTAAAACCTCAAGGTTCATCACCTCATAATCTTACTTGAGATGTTCTGTAGTTTATTTATGTCCTTCCTAAAATGCAATGTCTAGAGTTGAATATAATTCTCCGATATGGTCTCATCAGGCAAAATAAAATATAGCATTGCCATTCTCTCATTCTGGACATTCTTAATTCAGCCTAAGGTAATAGTAGCATGTTGGGCTGCCATATCTTACCAATGATTCAGATTGACTTTGCAATCCAATGAAAAACAAACCAAATTTTTTCAGCTACACTTCTATCAGGTCACACATCCTTATCTTGTATTTGGGAAGTTGGTTTTTTAATCCACTGTCTCAGTTCTTACAGTTTATCTGTATTAAATTTCAACTCATTCAATTCAATCCAAGGTTCTAGCTTTATGGATAAAAAACTATTCCTCATGTTAATCTTTCATGTTAAAATTAAATGCACATGTCCCCTTTGTCTAGATCCAAGGCATTGATAAATAAAGGGCCAACCAGAGATTATTATTCTATTCCAGAGTTTCTTAGTTTTTCTTGTGCCATGCAACTCTTAATCAATTTAGTGAAAATTATGAGCTTCCATGTGGTGTTTTTAAATATATAAAATATAATCCATGATATTATCAAAGAAACCTGTAATATTGAATTATAATTATCATTTTTTTTAAATTCACATGCTTCAGATTAAACTACTCCTTTCAATTCAATACATCGGTATCATGGGAATTTTCCCCCTCATCCTGCTTTGTGAAAGTGGTATCTATAACTTTGTCATGACCCAAGATCTCAGATCCAGAATATTCTTGCCTACAAGTTCCTTCCTGGGACCCTATCGACGACATTGTAAAAGGGGCTGGGGTACAAAATGCCTTTGGACACTGATCACCCTACCCACCATGAGGGAAGGTCTAATTTGATAAGATCTCTCCCAGCTCCTTTTTCTATTGGGCTTTGACCAGCTCACATGCAGTTGAACTGGGGTTGCATTTTCTTTAGGGTTTTTCTAAAGCTTGAAGCCCTACTGCAGGTGCTGTGTAAATGGAGGTGATTAATAATAATTTTTAAATTCCATGCATAATAGGAGGATAGTCAGCGGGCAGGACTGGCTGATATAAAATCACGGCAGTCACAGGTATTCAATCATATACATCAGCTCCTTGTCTTATGATGAACAGCGTGAATTTCAATCCTCTTAGTATAGAATAGGCTGAGCCACACAGCAGGGCTAATTTCATGCTGTGCCCTATGCATGCTAATCTAACCCCTCAATTCTTATATAGCAGCCTGTTTAAAGCACTGGTGAGTGGTGAATGTTTGAAGTGGGCCACCTTATAAACAACTTGTCACATTTTAAGACTGCCACCAGTCACAGAGAAGAAGTGATTGGCAAAAGTGGACTGCATTCATGGATGAGTGTGTTCTTCTCAGAGGTCAAAGGCTCTTAGCAAAGCCATTCAGGTCAAAGGAGGAAGCCATGACTCCTCCCACCCCCCAAAAAAGAAATGTCCCTGAATTTTCCAAGTCTAGTGTTCAACATCCTTTCAATCTCCATCAACCAGTAGGATCCAGGGGTGGAGAATTCAGCAAAAAATTCAAATGGCAAGGGAGCTCATACTCTTCTCTCAAGCTCATACTCCAAGCAAAGAATCACTTTATCCTACATGTTCCCAATACTAGCCTCTTCTTCTTCTCATTTAGAGACTACTGGGGGAAAGCGGTCAATCAACCAATCAATTGATCAACAAATAATTATTAAACACTTCCCATGTGTCAGGCACTATACCAGAGGGTGGGGATGCTAATATAAAAAAGCAATAGTTACCTGCCTTCAAAAAACTTTCCATTCTATTTAAAAAAAAAACATATACAGGTAACCTTTAGGATTACCTTGAATTCATGATAAGGAGACACTAGAAAGAAGAAAAGGACCAAGGGAAGAAACTTAAGCAATTGCTACCTTTAAGAATTGGGAGGGGCAGCTAGGTGGCACAGTGGATAGAGCACCAGCCCTGAAGTCAGTAGGACCTGAGTTCAATGTGTCTCAGACACTTAACACTTCCTAGCTGTGTGACCCTGGGAAAGTCACTTAATCCCGATTGCCTCAGCAAAAAAAAAAAAAGAGTTGGGAAAAGTAAAAGGTGTCATTATAGTAGGCATTGAAGGAAGAGTTAAAAGCAAAGGAGGGGAAATACTAGTGTATATTAGGGGTTAGGGGCATTGTGCACCCCACAATCCTGAAAATCCACAAAAAAATTTTTGGCATTCCCTTCATGCCATAGAAGTTGGAATTTTTTTTCTTTTTCTTTTATGGGGTGTTTACAATATCTTATTATAAAATTTGAATTAAATATTTCATCATATGTTCTTTGCCTATGGTGCCAGTCTTTGCATGACATCCATAGCTTCTCCAACACTCCCCAAAATTCCCATTTGATTTTTTTATACCATCCCGTGATATATTGAAAACACTATGGGGAAAGGATATATGGAAGTGATAACTGTATATGCCCCCAAAAAGAGATAATTTCAGAAGGGAAAAAGGGAAGAGGAGCAGGAAAGTCCTCAATATGGGCATGGTACTTGATCTGAGCTTTAAAAGACACTAAGGATGCTAAGACATGGAGGAAAGGAAGAAGTATATTCAAGACATGAAGGACAACCTATGGAAAGACAAAGGTTTGAAAACTAAAATGTCATGTGCGAATAATAGCAGAACCATTTCATTCATCTGTAGTTCTTTCTGAAGACTTGACATCCTGCCCCTACATGCTAGAATCAATCCCTGGGGATGTCACTAGGACCCATGTATACTATATATGGAGAAATACACACACACACACACACACACACACACTCATTCTCATTGGCCAGCCATACTGTTAGGGATGCCCACCTACTTGCTGGACCTGAACTCTTCCCTATCCCCACATACTCACAAATAAACCTCACCCCCAGGCTGAATCCAATCCTCCAGAACTTTATACCCCTACAGATTATTCCCCAAATCCAGAGGCCCTGCACCTTTAAGTTGCCCACCTGAACACACACTCACTTACAACATATTACATTCTCTCCACTTCCACAGAGTCACATTGCTCTCTGATCATTATTTCTCTCTATAGACTCAGGCAACTATTAACTCTCTCCACCACACTAACTCTGTCTCTCCACCCTGGGTACCTCTCCACATGCTCCAGATTCCATGGCCTCAAGGACCAGTTTCTCCACCAATTACCAGCACCAGGACAACATCATGATTGATCTCTTATAGCCTAAAGGATATAAAGCTGCCAATTACTCCGCTCCACACCCCTTTCACTTTTCACAGAGTTTAACCCAACAAGCACTTATTAAGCACATACAATGTGAAAGACACCGTGTCTAATGATCAGGAAACAAGGATGAAAAATAACACACCAAGGAGCATACACTATTCAAGCGACATAGAATATATGCACAAGTAAGGATGAAAGTAAAGGACGTGTACAGACAAAGTGTCGTAAGACATTTTAGTATGGAAAAATAATTTCCATGTGGAGGAATCACAGAAGGCTTCATGGAGAAAGTGGCATCTCAAATGGGTCTTTAGAAGGATTTTTACAGGCAGAGATGTGATGGCAGTGTGCTCTAGGAATGGAAACTGGTCTGTAGAAATAGAAAGAGATAGGGAAGAATGGGGTTAATTCAAGAATAGCTAGTAAGATGGCAGAGATGAAATGTAAAATATATAAACTGCAAGAAAGTGAAATAAGGCTGGAAAGTTCCATGGCAATCAGATTTAGCAGGGTCTTCTAATCACCAAGGAAATTAAACCTTTTTCAATCCTCCTCCTCCTCCACTTTAGGATTAATAATTTCCTCTATTTAATACTATTTGCTACCCAATCCTTCCTTTTGAATATTCTCTCCTCCCTTCACAGAAAGTACACTCGTATTTCCCCTCCTTTGCTTTTAACTCTTCCTTCAATGCCTACTATAATGACACCTTTTACTTTTCCCAACTCTTTTTTTTTTTTTTTTTTTTGCTGAGGCAATTGGGATTAAGTGACTTGCCCAGGGTCACACAGCTAGGAAGTGTTAAGTGTCTGAGGTTAGATTTGAACTCAGGTCCTCCTGACTTCAGGGCTGGTGCTCTATCCACTGTTCCACCTAGCTGCCCCTCCCAATTCTTAAAGATGGCAATTACTTAAGTTTCTTCCCTTGGTCCTCTTCTTCTCTCTAGTGTCTCCCTATCAAAAATTCAATGTGATCCAAAAATTTTAAATGTCACATCTAAAGAGATGATTGATTTTATTACAGACCAAACCTGAATTACCTATAGGACAGCTAACTTTACCATTGCTGTCAGGAGCACCATTATTCAACTGGACTCATGCCCAAAGCTATTTTTTGAGATTTTCCTCTCTCTCATGTCTCATATCTAATCAATTGCAAAGTCCTGTTCATTCTATCTCCACTATATTTCTTGCATCTGCCCCTTCTTCTCTTTTTCTGCTCCAACCAATCCAGTACAAGCCTTTATATCCTAACTGGACTACTTAAATAGAAACCTTAAAGATCTTTCCTGATCCACTTTTCTTCCCCACTTGAACTTGTTCTTTGCAACCCCTTATAATTTATCTAATAGTGTTATTCTTTAAACTCAATATCTCCAAGTTCATAGATTCTCAATAAATCCTCCCTAATGTCTAGGATAATTTGTTTTCTCCACTTCTCAAAATCTTCCTCCACTAAGATTTCTCTCCTTTCTCCAGTTGTTGATGTTCTCTGTCTTCGTTCCAGTTCTTTCAAATCTTTTATTACGAATATTTATTTATATTTTAAAAACCTGATCTTGACATGAAGAAAAACTCCCTAAGAAGGAGCTAAGCTATGTCAGAGAAAGTGAGTTTTTCCCCTCCTTCAGGAGGTGTTCACCACCTTTTGGCAAGGGGGTAGGAGAATTTTCCCTTCACATCCTGGTTGAATTAGGTGGCCAGTGAAATGCTTCCCAGCTCTGACACCTGTGATTCTACAGCCATTAGATCTCACTGGGTGCCTGGCACAAGACACAAGGGTGGTTTATTGGACTGAATCACTAGACCTAATTTCTTCCTTTGTAAGATGAGCAGGTTGCACTAGATGACCTCAAAGGCCCCCTCCAGTCAAACTCTTGGAATTTTGTGTATTTATTTTTTTATTTACTTATTTAAAATCTCAGCATGAGGTGACAGCTCTTAACCATGATATTCTCACTCTGTGTTCTTTCTTATACCTAACACATCCCACCACCTTAGGCTGCTGACTT
>JAJPUD010005146.1:98196-108841 GCA_023553655.1 Myrmecobius fasciatus
CTATCAATCAGAAAGGTGTTGCTTAATGATTGAGACCCAAATTCTACAAAATTACTCAGAATTGATCTATGTATAGAAGAGACCATCTTAGTCACCTTAGATCAGGTCAGCATCTCTTGTCATCTAAAAATTGGACATACCCCTCTACTATGATATGAGTGATACCTGGTATAGTGGATTGAAGGCCAGCCTTTGAAGACAGAAGATCTGGATTCAGTTCCTGACCCATATTGCCTTTATGCCCTTGGGCAAGTCTTCATCTCTCAGTGTCTAGGCACCTAAGATTTCAAATTATAGATGAGTTGATGATCTGCATCAATAGAAAAAGCTTTCATATCACGAGTTCCTTACCCCAGTGAAACCACAGGAGAAAGCCAAAATAGCCTCCCATCTTGTATTCTATCTCTAATCTATCCTTGGTAACACTAGTCAAAAGAATACTTCTCTTTATGTACTATCATTACTTAAATACACTATCTTGTGCTCTTAACCAATAGATCCTGAGCAAAGCTAAATGGAAACTTACAACCTTGCTAATAGGGTATATTACAAATTCATGTTATCCAAGCTCATCTGGGCTTTCACTGTAACAAGACAATTCTTTTATTTCCCTCTAGCTTTTCACTGTCAAATTCTGTACATAAACTATTCCAAAACTTTCTTAGTCCTAAAGATTCCCATATTTGCTTCTTTCTCTTTTCCCTAAACTGAGGGTGTCATCTCTCACTTTTCTGAAAAAAAAAATGGAGAGCTGCAATGTGAGGTCTCTCTTCTCCCATTCCTTTTCCCTTCATATCAAAACTAGACATCACCCCCCATCATTTCTTCATTTATTCCTGTCTCCGACAAATCATTCATTTATTCCTGTCTCCGACAAAGAGATGATCCTTCCTGCCAAGGCCATCCCTTCTACATGTGTACTTAATCCCATTGCTTCCCATTTACTCTGGCAGATTGCATTCTCCATCATCCTGCCATCTCTCTAATCTTCAATATCTTCTTGTCAATTTGTTCCTTTCTTTTCACTTTTAACACCAAGTTCCCTCCATCCTTAAAAAACTTCACTAAATTCTTTCACACACCCCTCAAATTCGCATTGCATTTCTCCCTTCCTCAGCAGTTTCCTATTTTACAAATGAAGAAACCAGGACTCAGAAAGATTGCAACAATTAGTAGATGTCAAAGTCGAGATTCAACCCAGATTCTCTAACTTCAGGTCCAGCTTTCTCTCCACCATATAGAAAGGACACACAAGTTAACTCTGAGGATTGCCTTAAAGGAATTAATAATGAGACACATTTCTTACAATTATGGGACACTTTAAGTTCTATTCTAATTTTAGGCCTTTTTAAACAATACACTCATTTCTGAATATTATTTTCATGCCCTTATCCAACCCTTCCTTGTGATAAAGAAAAATAAGTAAGCAAAATAAATTGACAAAACTGTCACATCTGATAGCATGTGCAATACACTGACCCTATAGACTCCCACGTTTCTACTAGGAAAAAAATAATTGTTTCCTCTTCTGTTCTCTGGAATCAAGATTATTAATTGCAATTAGTCTGAGTTCAATTAACTTGTACCATTTTCCATTTTTTCCATATTTTCCATATTTTCCATATTATTACCTTGATGTTGCTTCCTTCACTCTATATGATTTTATATGTATCTTCCCATGTTCCTCTGAATTCCTCATATTTATCACTTCTTTTGGTACAATAATGCTATATTCCATCATATTCACACACTACAATTTGGTCACCCATTCCCAATCAATGGGCACCCCCTTAACTGTCCAAATTTTTGCTACCACAAAGAGTGCTTCTGCAAATATTTTGTCGTATATGGGATCTTTCTGTCCTTGAGGTATATACCCAGAAATGATGTCTCAAAAATAAAATATGAAATCTTTTGTGACTTCTCTCACATAATTGTTTCTTAGAAAGATTGGACTACTTCAAAGTTCTACCTTCTCTTCCCCACAATGCAATAAGAATAAAAACACTATTCTACTCAGTACTCAAATGGTTCTGCCTCGCAGTGCTGCAGATCACAATGCATTCCCACCTGCTCATCAGACATCATTCTTGTCCAGGTACTCGCACATATTAACCACAGAGCATTAGCCCAGCATGCAAAAGGACTGTCTTTGCATTCCCTTGAATGAACAATGAACAGCTTCCAATGGAACACACTACAATCCAATAGGATTCCTTGTTTTGCCACATGAATACTTTGTTAGTCATATGTCTTTGATGAAATCCTTTATTTGGTATCTCCTAATTTGTTGTATTCTGCTGACTCCCACTGTTCTTCAAGTGGTATTCAACTTCATTTTTTCTGAAGCCTCAGCTTTCCATGACATGCAGTCATACCATGTCCTCAAGAGCATGGCAGTGTTAAAAAGGTGAGCATTTATTTCTAGGAGATGTTTGGGGTAATTAAAAGAACTTCAAGATTTTCCAAAATTTCTTCTTGTTCAAATCTTATTTGTGTAAAGTTGTATTCTCCATCTCCATGTATTACCAATGGTAAATATTTAACAAATGTTCCCCTCTTTTAAAAAAAATTTTTAAATGTTCCTAGGAAACACTTTTAATTTTAATCTGGATCATCATTTTCTCCACTGTTTTTTCAAGTCAACAAAAATATTACTTTCTTTAAAAAATAAATAAAACTGACTTTTAATGTTTGCGAATATCCAAGGAGTAATGCTCACATTGAAAATTTAACACTTAGGACAATCTAGGTAATAATTTTAGCAATTTAGTGTTTGATAAACTGAAAGACCCCAGCTTTTGGGATAAGTACTCACTATTCAGCAAAAACTGCTGGGAAAATTGGAAACTAGTGTGGAACAAATTAGGGCTGGACCCACACCTAGCACCTTATACTAAGATAAGATCTAAATGGGTACATGATCTAGATATAAAGAGTGATATTGTAATCAAATTAGAGGGACATAGCATAGTTTACCTCTCAGACCTGTGGAGATGGATTAAATTTATGTCCAAAGAAGATTTGGAACTCTTAATTGAACACCAGATAGATAATTTTGATTATATTAAGTTAAAAAGTTTCTGTACAAACAAAACTAATGCAGACAAGATTAGGAGGGAAGCATCAAATTGGGAAATCATCTTTACATTTAAGGGTTCTGATAAAGGTCTCATCTCTAAGATATATAGAGAATTGTCTCATATTTATAAAAATTCAAACCATTTTCCAGTTGATAAATAGTCAAAGGATATGAACAGACAATTTTCAGATGATGAAATTAAAACTATTTATACTCATATGAAAAGGTGCTCCAAATCACTATTGATCAGAGAAATGCAAATTAAGACAACTCTGATGTACCATACGCACCTGTCAGATTAGCTAAAATGACAGGAAAGGATAATGACAGGTGTTGGAGGGGATGTGGGAAGGCTGGGACACTGATGCATTGTTGGTGAAACTGTGAACGGATCCAACCATTCTGGAGAGCAATTTGGAGCTATGCTCAAAAAGTTATCAAACTGTGCATACCCTTTGACCCAGCAGTGTTTCTATTGGGCTTATAACACAAAGAGTTCTTAGAGGAGGGAAAGGGCCCCACATGTGCAAGAATGTTTGTGGCAGCTCTTTTTGTAGTGGCTAGAAACTGGAAACTGAATGGATGCCCATCAATTGGAGACTGGCTGAATAAATTATGGTATACACTACACACCTGTCAGATTGGCTAAAATGACAGGAAAAGATAACGATGAATGTTGGAGGGGATGTGGGAAAACTGGGACACTAATACATTGTTGGTGGAACTGTGAACGGATCCAACCATTCTGGAGAGCAATTTGGAGCTATGCTCAAAAAGTTGTCAAACTGTGCATACCCTTTGACCCAGCAGTGTTTCTACTGGGCCTATATCCCAAAGAGATGTTAGAGGATGGAAAGGGCCCCACATGTGCAAGAATGTTTGTGGCAGCCCTTTTTGTAGTGGCTAGAAACTGGAAACTGAAGGGATGCCCATCAATTGGAGAGTGGCTGAATAAATTATGGTATATGAATGTTATGGAATATTATTGTTCTGTAAGAAATGACCAGCAGGACAATTTCAGAGAGGCCTGGAGAGACTTGCATGAACTGATGCTGAGTGAAACGAGCAGAACCAGGAGATCATTATACACAGCAACAACAGTATTACATGATGATCAATTCTGATGGACTTGGCTCTCTGCAAGAAAGAATTGTCTCAAACCAGTTCCAATTGTTCACTGAAGAAAACCATATACACCCAGAGAGAGGGAAATGAAATATGGACCACAACGTAACATTTTCATGATCTCTATTGACATTTGCTTGCATTGTGTTGCCTTTCTCTGATTCTTTTTTTTTCTTGTAGATAGGATTTTTCTTGCATAACTTCTCAAGCATTTCAACATTATTAACATGTAGTGGACTTCCTGCCATCTAGGGGAGGGGAGGGGACTGGGGGTAAAATTTGTAATGGAAAGCTTTGTAAAGATCAATGTTGGGGAACTACCCATACATATGTTATACAAAGTTTTAATAAAAAAATAAAATAAAATAAAATAAATTATGGCATATGAATGTTCTGTAAGAAACGACCAGCAGGACAATTTCAGAGAAGCCTGGAGATACTTGCATGAACTGATGCTGAGTGAAACGAGCAGAACCAGAAGATCATCATACACAGCAACAACAGTATTACATGATGATCAATTCTGATGGACATGGCTCTCTGCAACAAAGAATTGTCTCAAACCAGTTCACTGATTTTATATATTATATATATTATATATATATATTAAATTTATAAAAATTCACTCATTATTCATGGCAATAACAATACTATATGATGATCAATTCTGATGGACATGGCTCTCTTCAACAATGAAATGCTTCAAACCAGTTCCAATTGTTCAGTGAAAAAAGCCATATTTACCCAGAGAGAGGGATCTGAAATATGGACCACAACATAAAATTTTCATGCTCTCTATTGATGGTGGCTTGCATTGTATTTCCTTTATCTGATTATTCTTTCTTGTAGATACGATTTTTCTTGAACAACAATGATAAGTGTGGAAATATGTATACATATATTTGATTTGTCAAATATTTTAACATAATTAACATGTAGTGGATATGCTGCTATCTAGGGAAGGGGTGGGGAGTAGGGGGGGAAATTTGTAACAGAAAGCTTTGTAAGGGTTAATGTTGAAGAATTATCCATACATATGTTTTGCAAATAAAAAGTATTAATAATAAAAAATTAATTAATTAATTTTAAAAAAGAAAATTTAACACTTGGTTCTTCTAATATGAGCATCTCCACCACTCCCTAAATACCCTCTCTCTATCACCCAGTAGAACATAAACTTCTTAAGGGCAGAGACAGTTAGCTTTGGTTTTGGCTCTGCGTCCCCCAATTCCTAAAATTCAGTGCCTTACACTCAGCAGATGCTTAATAAATATTGGCTGAATTAAACTGGAGTCATTTAATCTAAAGGACTGAATTTTAAATAACTTCTCAGACTATACATAGCTAGGGCTGTAACTTTTTTATAGAGGGATTATTAGATGGTCCAGTGGATAGAGTGCTAGATCCTAGAGTCAAGAAAGTCTGACTGCAAATCTAGCTTCAGAACTTACTAGCTATGTGACCCTGAACAAGTTACTTTATCTTTGTCTATCTGGCTTTTCTCCTTTCTGAAACAAGGGTATTAATAGAACCTACCTCTCAGGGTTGTTGTGAGGTTCAAATGAGATAATACCAATAACTAAGTATTTAAAATCCATAAGCAATGCTTTGAATTTCTTACAAATGTGTGTGTATTTCTTGATGTGATGGCTTTGAGCCTTCAGCAAAACAATAATTTTCAACATTTTCCTTCACTTATATGCAAACATTAGGTACAATTTTGAATCTGAAAATCACAGGCTTGGAGTCTCAGCTCCAATCACCAGTTCTGCAACCTTAGGCAAGTCCCTCTGATAAGCCTCAGTTTCCTATTATACAAAATGAGAAGAATGATGCTTGTGTTAGTATAAAAATGAATAGTATTGAATTCCTCCCCTCCAAGTGTTTATATTCTTATGGTAGACTGGTTTAATACATAAAGAAATAACTACCATATTCATACCAACTAATTTCAAGGGTTGAAAGCATGGTGGCAACCTCATGAGATTGACATGAAATAAATAATACATAAGGGGACCAAAAGGATCATAAACATATTGAGGAATTTTTTTCTGATTTAAAATCTCCAGGAAACTCACAATAGACTTCCTATTTGAAGGGTCTTCAAGGCACTGTGGAAAGAATACAAGCCAAAGCCAGTAGCCCTAGGTCTGGTTCCAGATCTAAATTACAACTAGATCTATAACTTTAGTCAAGTAACTTAATGTCTCTGGACCTCAGTTTCTTCATCTGTAAAATAAGAATAGTAATATCTATCCTGCCAATCTCGTGATGTGTACTTATTTGTGCTTAAATTAGAACCCTGCAAGGAAGAGACAGCTAAATGACTAGAGCACTAGACTTAGAGTACAGTAAATCACTCAATCTCCATATGCCTTAGTTTCCTCATCCATAAAATGAAAATAACCTTCAACCTATCTCCTTGGATTGTCATGAGGATCAATTAAAATAATATTTATAAAGTTCTCAGTAAACTTTAAAATATCATATAAGTAATAGCAATTATTATTATTTTGGTCTCTGTGATAGTAGCAACAGAAAGATCTGCTATATTTAATTTTGTAATTGTAATTTTTGATTATTTCTCTTAATATTCATGGAATTAGGATTCATCTTCCTAAACCCTTATATCTTTTAAAAGTCAAAACACATTACTGTGGCGGCAAGTATGTATTACTATTACCTTTATCATTATTTTTATTATTTCAAAGACTCTTTCCTGTGATAGAATCAGACTATTGCTTGATCTCTTCCTCCCAGGGAAGAAGATCATTTTGGAAAGAAGTTTCCATTTCCACATCCAAGGATAACTTTTTCCTACCTATGTAGTCACGACCCTCAGTTCAGACCATTTTTGGATAAAACCCTAATCCTAATCTGAGCCTAGAGGCTGGATGATTGGAAGGAGCCCTGGTTGAACTCCTGCCCTGCCAAGCTTACCTCATTTCCTCTCATTGCCTGGGGTCATTTCCTCTGACTCCTTCCCTTCCACTCTTGGTTGTTGGATTTGGGTGTCTGAAGCTCAGGTCCACTTTCACCATTCGTGGTCTGAGTGGACTTTTAACAAGGAGATAAAGTTAAGCTAGTAGATATTGTCTCCCCTAGCCAACCCAAGACATGAAGCCAAAACAAAACTCATTTCCCCCACTCCCTTTCTGGCCAAGACTGTCCATCAGCAATTATCTCCCATTTGTAGAGATGGTAGAAGCACAAGATCTTCCTGACTATCCCAGCCAAAAGACCTCTCCAAAAGCCCTTGATGTTTCTAAGTCAAGCAACAAACTCTATTGTGGACCAGAGAGGAAAGTGGGGTGGCTGGAGGGAAACCCCGAGGAATGGTCTTTGATTTTTTTTTATCCTCACACAGTGGCTGCCTTTTTTCCCCTTTTCAAAAGGTGCAGTTCCTCAAAATGAGAATTCTCATTTCCATCTCACTTGGTCTGAGCCTCCAAATTCAATTGGAAACAGGGCTTTCTGCGGCCACAGAATCCACTAGCAACTTTCATAATTATTAGGAATGTTCCCTCTCATTAACAAGGGGTAATTGTTTCTGTTTTGTAAATTGATCTGAGATGAAAGGGGCGAGTTAATAATTTATACTGTACCCTGGAAAGGGGGCTGTGAAAAGACTCCACTGCGGAAGGATTTGAATTAAACAGTCTTTCGCCCTTTTAATATCTCACAAGAGATTCTTCTGCACTGGTTCATTTACTTTAGTGGACACCGCGGTGTGGCCCATTGATCGGGGACAAAACTTCTGAAGGGCCTGGTGTGCGCCCCTGTTAAAACGTGGGAAGAGAGGAAAGTTGGCCGTGAATTAATTTGATTCTGTACCTAATTCTTTTTTCAATGGGATCCTGTGTCCCATTGCAGAAGCATGAAAAAAGGAGACACTGAGTTTGATTGCTCAATATTCATCTACATTTTCCTCTCTATGGGCACAATATGCTTGGCTTAATTAACTTTTCTCAAAGGTGAAGCAATGCGCACCATCTGCTGTGAGACAATCACATTTGTATGCCTCTCAGAATAATCCCTTTACTCCTGAAGCAGCTATGTGGAGTGGCCCAAACCAAAACCTTTCAAAACATCTTGGTCTGGGAGCTGGAGGACCGGTCACTTTGGTCCAGTGGTCTGGTTCTGGGAAGCCGGCCCTCCATTCCACGTCTCTGAGGAAGCTCATTTTTTTTTGGTGGCGGTTGTTATGATGGCTCCGGTACCTTGGCCCCCTGAGAAATCTAGGGAGTTGGCTCTCCCTTTCCTCATCCCGCCAAATTAAAAATTCTCCATGATTCATTTAAAGCTGGGCTCCAGGACAAGCGCCCAGCAGGAGCATGCTCCTTTTCTCCTACCTCTTAATTTCAGAACCCGGGCAAAGAATGGGGAGAAGGCGGCGTGAAAGGAACTCTCAAGTCACTCAAGATCCCAAGGCGAAATATTGAGGCAAAGTTTAGCCATTTAATTTTTTAATCAAGCCTCAAGGACCACACAGTGCTATCAAGGGTCTGCTGAACTTGCTCTAAAGCTGGGTCATTATTTGATCTTTGTAGCTGGTAATCTGATTATCTCATTGTGGAGGTAAACTTCAGACCCAATCTTGTTAGCAGCTGGCCAGGCTGGATTACTACAGCTACTGAGCTGGAAAATGAGCTGAGCAGTCCGCCTTTGGCCTTGCTCTCTTTGAGACCGAGCCGGGCTCCTTCGGGGTGTCTATTTTTGTGAGCCCCCATCAGCACTTTATTCTTAAATCTCACAGGGTAAACATATTCCCCAGCGATCACGATGAGCCAGATTCTTAAAAATTAAAAAAAAAAAAAACTCAGGACTGTGTATCACCTGTGTTTGCCTTCGTGTGTGTTCATACGTGTACAAATATCCACCAATATCTATAAATATGTGCACACAACCCAAATGAATTAAGAACAGGCGGTGTATTGCTCCGTTATACGAGTTTCTCAGTGCCACCGACCCCCTCCCCTTAAAAAATGATAAAACCCAGATATTTAATTAAAGAAACTAATGAGTGGCTCTCTCCACTTGGAGATTCACACTGAAAAGCAAGTTGCTAAAATATGCAAATACTCCCTAGAGTTGTGTGGTCCCCTCTTAAGACACTCACAGTTTTGCTTGTGGTCTCACTGTGGCATTGACTGCTTTTACAGTGAATGCTCAGGGCAGTCAAAGCCCAGAAATTCTTGGAAAAGAGCTTGAAAGAGTTCAAAGGCTCAAAAAGACAAAAAAGGACTAAGCTGGGATTTTTATGTACACTGAAAAGGAGAATACCATATAAGTTCCCTAATGCAGGCTGTTATGGCGATGGGGCCCATATCAAAGCATGATGGTGCCTCGGAAAAAGGGCTGGAAACTTTCTTGCACACCATATGCAAAAGAGAAATAGGGGACTCCTGGGCCAGGGCGGTGGTTTTGGCGACATGAAACATTGAATGCTCTTTTCGGACGCGCTATTGAGCGGACAAGGAATTCAAAGCGTTTGAATTCGGACAACTTTTCTGCCTCAATAGGCCATAATCAGCCCCAAAGAACTGAGTGCTCCTCAGTGTAGTGGCCGGCTCTCAAGGCTAACCGTGGTGGGGTCTTTGCCGGCTATTATAGGGACCATCAAAGCAAGGGTTCTTATGTTGGCTTTCCTCTTATCAAGACCGCAGCTACCAAAAACTCCTTAGGTGCCATTTCTAAAACTCAGCAAGCCGAACTGCATGCAGCCTTCCACGAAGGCAGCACACAGCAGAATGGGACAGGAAATAAATGGCATTGAGTGTGCTGAGAGAGGTAAAGATTCACCTCAAATCAAGAGGACTTTGTTGGCTTTAGGGGTGGGAGAAGTAGAATTATTTTGTAGAGTGGGTTCTGGCCCTCCCTTGTTTTCAAAGCTCATGAGATCCATTCTTGACATGCAGAAAACCCAGAATAGGCTTTGCCATGAATTTCCCACTATAAAAGAAAGAAAAAAACACTTTGATTTCTTCTTGCAACTTCCTTTTCTAACAGGTCTTTTTCTAAGCCATCCAGAAACTTGGCCAAAATGCCTCACCTATTTGAGGACCATGGGAGCTGTTTGTAAAAGAGAAATCCTTCAATTTTTCCTCTCTCTGGTTGTATTTTATAAATGGAAAAACCCTTTTTATTTTGTCCCCTCCTCCCTCATGCCCCAAGAATGATGGCTAAATATATATAAACATAAATGATCATTTTTTACTTTTTTTCCCAAAAAATAAAACTACACTAGGTGCCAATGAGTTTGCCCATGTATCAGTCATTCCTACTCAATAATGTGAATTCTTCCTAAAATGTTGAACTGTTTTCTTGAGATTGAGTTCGTGTTATGTACAAACCTAATGTGGATACTTTTAGCAAAAAGGAAAAAAGGAGGGAGAGAGAGAGAGAGAGAGAGAGAGAGAGAGAGAGAGAGAGAGAGAG
>JAJPUD010005146.1:118530-169304 GCA_023553655.1 Myrmecobius fasciatus
AGAGAGAGAGAGAGAGAGAGAGAGAGAGAGAGAGAGAGAGAGAGAGAATCATTGAAACGAATAGAAGGAAACAAAAGAGTTGGGAAGAAAGCACAAATAAGTCAATCAATCAATAAATATTTGTTATGTTCCAGGTATTCTACTAGGCACTGGGGATACAAAAGAGGCAAAAGATAGTCCTCAAAGATCTCACAGTCTAGTGGCAATAGCTTTTCTTGGAAATATAAGCAGTGTGAAATGAAAATACATACATTATTCCCTTTTTTGTTCTGCTATATATAGGTAAATGTTGTTTTTTAATGTTAAAGATAAAAATTTTAAAAGAAAAGAAAATGTAAAAAAGGAAATAAATGCAAATAACTAAGACCACAGTCCTCTATATTTTACTGCATACAAAGGAATGATCAATCACTCAGTAAGCACCTCCCATGTAGAAGGCATTACTAGGCTTGAATATATGAAAATATAATATTTTCTCAGATAATTTACTTTAAAAACTTACACCTGACCAAGGTATAATCACTGGGCAATATCCACTGGATGGTGATGGAGAAGACTAATGGATTGGAGAAGGAGCTTAGAAAAACTCATGGTCAGAGTTCAAATCCTGCTTCTAATACATACTAGCTGTGTGATACTGGAAAGTCACTTAACCTCTCACCACTCTAGACAACTCTCAGGCTATTGGTGGCAGACCTGGCACCAGCCTGATCTGCACTGAGAGAGAGAATTTATATCGTCAGGAGTTGAATACACCATTGAGATCACAAATCCAGTTTGAGAAGGGGAGGGAGAGATGAAGGGACAGAGACAGACAGAGACACAAAGAGAGAAAGGGAGAGAGGGAGAGACAGACAGACAGAGAGATACTGAGACACAGAGACAAAGACAGAGAGAGATAGAGAGACAGAGAGAGGGGAGAGGGAGAGATGGAGAAACAGAGATACAGAGATGGAGTGAAAGAGAGAATCAGGCAGAGAGACCAAGAGATAAAGACACAGAGAGAGACAGAGACAGAGAGAAAACAAAAGACAGAGACAGAGGAAATAGATTCCAGCTAAATAAAAGGAAAGAATAACCAGATCAGAGAAGACCTTCTGAAGGAGGGAAATCAAAGAGGAGAGACCTCTGGAGGAAGGGAGAACCCTAAGAGCTACTTAGGACAGGGAGGAGAATAATGGTGAGCTGAGCTTTACTGAGCTGTGCCACTGAACAGCATCCTCTGAGATAGTAAGAGTTGAGCTCAAGGTTCGTCACAGGAGCAGCACATGGGACACTGGTGAAATGGACTTGGAGGGACTTTGTCTCAAGTGTGAGATGAAATTCACATTTCAGATAAACTTGCAAATCAAAAATATAATTTCCCTTTGGTATAGATGATATTCTGCCAAAATAATGTTCCTAAAACATTCTCTAATCCTATCACTCCTACATTATAAACTCCAATGTTTGTTAATTACCTCAAGGATGAAATACAAACTCGTCTTTTGTCACAGTCTGACTCCAACCTGCCTTGCCAGCTTTATTCTGTACTTTTACTTCGTTGCCCTTCATATATGCTACCATCTAGCCAAATTAGTCTTCTTATTATTATCTACACAAACCATTATATCTCTTACTTACAATACTGGGTCTGGAAGATAAGAGTGGAAATCCACCCTCGATAATTATTAGCTGTGTGCCTCAGTTTAGTCATGTGTAAAATGGGAATGATAATAGTACCTACCTCCCAAGGTTGTTATAGGGATGAGAAGAGTTAATACTTGTAAATCACAGTGCTTGGCACATATTAAACTTTATATAAATGTTAACTATCATTATTATTATCAATTATGGATTATCTCCATGCCTTGCATGAGCTAGTCCATGTCTGGTATGTACTTCCCCTCACTGTGAACCCTTAGAATCTTTAGTTTCCTTTAAAATAGTTCAAATTTCTTCTTCTGTATTAGATCTTCCCAGTTCCCCGATTACAAATACTTTCCCAATATGTATACCTTATAGGTATCCATATATCCATATATATATATATATATGTATATATATATAGGTATGTATAGGTATACATATATACATACATATACCTTATAGGTATACATATACATCTTATAGGTATACATATAGGTACCTATACATATGCATACACATACATATATAGGTACCTATATTTATATAGGTACCTATACCTATACATATAGGTATACATAGGTATACTTATAGGTATACATGTTGTTCCTTCCCATGGAATGTAAGCTCTTTGAAGCAGGGGCTTATCAATTTTATCTCAGGGCAGATATTTACTTAGCACATAGTAGGTATCTATGTCTAAATACATAGTAGGTATCTATGTGTAAGCATATAATACGTATTTGATAAATACCTGTTGAATGAGTAAACCAACATTTTAAGGCTGATGTAGCCAGCTCAGAGACCAATCACTTACAAACACACACACACACATACACACACACACACACTCACACTCACACACACACTCACACACACACTCCAACATGGCTATGAAAAGGTTCTAGCAGTCTTGCCAAGTTTATAAGTGACATGTCATCTAATAAACTATAATAGTTTCTAAAATACATCAGACCATCCTTTCAAATGGTAAATTTCCATGAACTATTAATGAAGTGGTTTCTCTCTCCCTTTCTCTCTCCCCTTTAAAAAAATCCCCCAATCTAGCATTTGAAGCCCAGTCCAACTCAGAAACTCTTTAAATATCAAAAACAACTTTTCATAATCAGTAAATATCACAAAGTGAAGTTCTCTCTAGAATCATTAGCCTTAAATTCCTAATGAAGCATTTGCTATTTGCTTTTTTCCCATTGTAGGGAAGAAATGCTACTCCCCAGGGTATGTGTACGTGTAAGAAAAACCTTAACTCTGAAAATGCCTCATGAACATGCAATAGTCTCCATTGCTTTAAGTAACATCCAGATGGAGATAACTGAAAGCATTATGGGTTGTTTTTCTTTCACTTTCATTTCAAACCTCTTTTCCTCTACCTTATCCTCAAATAATTAATTAAAGCTGATTAAGTGACTTAGCAAGTTAGTCTTTGGTTGGTATTTGTGTGTGTGTGTGTGTATGTGTGTGTGTTAGCTCTGTTAATCTCTATCCAAGAGAACAAGGGGCTGAGACTTTTCTGGGACTTTCTGGCTAGGACTCCTGCTACCAGAATCATAATCACATTATAGAAAGGAAATTAGTGGTATCCTCCAGGAAAGAATTCTATTGTAGTTTATATTGAAATCCTAGTTAATTTCTTTCTTTTTTGATGCTTCAAGGTTCTAGTTCTAAAATCTGAGAGCCCTGAGAACTTCACTGGCCTTTTAGGTTTAAAAAATTGACTTTTGAGGAAATAGTCATTTCATTGATTAGAAAAACAAAATAAGATTATCCAGGAAAAAATATAGTAATTGATGGTTTTCTAAAGAAGGGATAAGCATTAGGTGATACAAAGTTGGTAGTTAGTTGCCCTATGTTTTGAATTAATCCCTTCATTATATGGCACAAGACTGGGAAATGTGTACCAACCCATCTTTAAGAACTATATTTGATTAATGAAATTAATGACAAATTAATAATAGTAAAAAACTTTTTTGCTTGTGATGAATGGTGAAGTCTTTCTATATTGTATTTCAGATACTTCATGCTATCATAAGTAAAAAGAAACATCAATCACTGGGTAAATTTGGATTATTATGCCATGGTTTAGATTCTGTATAGTTTTTCTAGCAAATGTGAAGCACAGAATTCCAAAAAAGGCAGGAATCTCAGTAGACATTCAGTCAAAATCATGCCCAAAAGGAATCAGTATATAATATATTTGACAAATATTTGTTGTTCATTCTCAAAGAGGACCAATGACATCAGGAGGGTGATATTTTGACTTGCAAGTTGTGCAATCATGAACTTTACTCTCTCTTTCAGAGACATTGAGAATCCAGTGGCAAGACATAGATCAGGATGACCAATGGATAGCTCAGGATGCAGTAGGAGACTTTAGCCTTTTTAAGCAAAGGTCTTTCCCAGGTCTCAATTTGTCTGTGGTTACATCCATTTGGTAGTTAAAGGCTAGGTAAGAATTGAGGCAAAAGATGCCTTCATAAAGGAACAGTTTGGGAGGGGAAGACCTTCGGACTTTCTGGCCATTTACGCTATTACCCTATTTATGCTCACTCTGAGGTATCAAAACCAAAATAATGAGCAAGTGAGGCATTTATTATTGACCAATCAGTGAGAGCCAGAGTGATTTCAGTTTAAAGGCAAAGTCAAGTAGCTCCACATGAATCCCAATGGCTTTGTCTAAGCCTGGATTTCCAGAGGTATATTTAAGAAATCATAAATGAAAACTACAGGAAGGGAGGAAGGAAGGAAGAAAGGAAGGAAGGAAGGAAGGAAGGAAGGAAGGAAGGAAGGAAGGAAGGAAGGAAGGAAGGAAGGAAGCAAGGAAGGAAGGAAGCAAGGAAGCAAGGAAGGAAGAAGCAGTATTGTCCAACTGGAACTGGCCAGTTGGATCCCCAGTGAAGTAACTACCACAACTCACAGTGTTCTTTTTTTTCATTCTTGAAGAGGACCAATGACATCAGGAGAACTATGTCTTGACTTACTAAGTGAATTAGATTTAAAAGAGGCAAGATTGCGGCAGAGTCATCAGTCTTACTCTCTTCTCCAGAAGTTTTTAGCCTCTCCCTGAAGATCTCCAAAGGACAGAGAATTCATTATCTCCTGAGATAGTCAGTATATAACAGCTCTAATTGTTAGGAAAAATTCCTTGTCTCATGCCTAAATTTAATTTTTTTGCCATTTCCAACCTTTATTCTCGGTTCTGTCCTCTGGGGTAAGAGAATATTTATATTCTCTTGCATAATCCAGTCCTTCCTTCAAATTGTAAGATATATATATATGTGTGTGTGTGTGTGTGTGTGTGTGTGTGTATGTGTGTGTGTGTATGTGTGTGTATGTATGTATATATTATTCCAAGTCTTTTTTTCCAGACTAAGCATTTCCTTCAACTGATGCTCATATAACTTGAACTCAAGACCCTTTATCGTTCTAGAAGCCCACTCT
The DNA here is from genome assembly GCA_023553655.1 of Myrmecobius fasciatus. Taxonomy (NCBI): domain Eukaryota; kingdom Metazoa; phylum Chordata; class Mammalia; order Dasyuromorphia; family Myrmecobiidae; genus Myrmecobius; species Myrmecobius fasciatus. The sequence continues at coordinate 123,616 of JAJPUD010005146.1, forward strand.
TCTGGAGTTGGTCAGAATGAGGACAGAGTTACAGAAAAAGTCTCCCTATATTATCTTTTTATTCCTGGAAATCAAGCTTTTACTGCAGCCAAATATTACATTAGTTTTGGACAACACTGTCATATAGCACTACTGACTCATATTGACACTTAAATTCACAAATGTGTAGTCCATATTATGGACTATAAGCAATTGTTCTGTTGTTTACAGTTGTATCTGCCCTTCATAACCTTATTTGGTTTTGTTATTATTTTACATTGGACTCAGGGGGAGAAAGTTGCTTGTTTGGGGGATTGACAAAAATACTGAAGTGGCTTGCAATTTCTTCTCCAGCTTACTTAACAAATGAGGAAACTGAGACAAACAGGGCCAAGTGATTTGCCTGAGATTGCATAGCTAGTAAGTAATCTAAGGCCAGATTTTGATTTAGGAAGATGTCCTCTTGACTTCAGGACTGGCACTCTAGCCACTGCACCTTCTAGCTGCAATATTGCACAAACCAATAAAAAACTGTTGCTAAGAAAATAAGAGAGCAACTACAAGCTTTGGTCAGGAGCAAGCTAAGACAGAATATTCTAAGAATACTTGAAGATGACTGCAGAAATAGGACAACAAACAGACACAAAATGCAACAGATCTGCCAGTTTTCAGAGTGATTATATTTATTGATGACAGTTTGTTGTTTTTATTGCTACTTCAGTATCTAAGAATTCCTGTAAGGGTCAAATTATATAACATATATAAAGTTCTTTGCAAAACCTTAAAGCATTATGTAAATGGTAGCTATTATCCTTATTTCTCAGTAAAGAAAGGGCATTAGTCTTATAGCTGTCATTTATGTAGTCAGTCCTTTCAAGTTTACAAACCCCTTTACATATAGCAAGTCATTTTATATTGCCTAAATTGATTTCAAGAATAGGAGTAGGGCCTCAATATATAGATAGATGGAGAGAAAATCCTAAATCTAGATTGTTTTATTTTATTTACATTACCTTTGCACAAATGATAGCTATGGGTGTATGATATTGAAGGTGACTTTAGCATTTATTATAAATTATTTCAGGATTCATTACCACCCCTTTGGAGACAAATGAATAAGAAGGCAAGGGAACAACCTATTTATAGTCAGAGGCTGGACTAGCCCTACATGATTTATTGGATAGAAGGATTGGGCTCTTTGTAAATTAGTCCTTCATCTGGCTTCATTTCCTGCACAAATCATGTATGTAATCAGTTTTAAACTAGTAAGGTTATATACTATTTCCTTCCTGATAGAATGACAGCTGCTTGAGGGCAAGAACCATTTTTCACTTTGTCTTTAGCTTTGGATGTTGCTCTGAGACCCAAATATCTTTGCTCTCCTCACTTTATCTTCCCTTCAAAAAGAATCTGTTTACAACCTCAATAACGTTAGGTTCTAATAGCTCCTTCTTCAAGATAAAATCTAAATGAATTCTGAGTTCAAGTTTGGGGCTTCTACTTAAGAAAGTTATAAATATAAATGGAAACTCTCAATTGGCTCAAGGAAGACTTTAACCTTCTACTCTAGATCAGCCTAGGTATTTTATTAACAGATGATTTAATATTTGTAAAGTATTGAGCATAGAGTCTGGCATATCATAGGTACTTAATAAATGCCTGTTTCCCCCTTTCCCTTCCCTCACCACTCTATTAAATAGTCTCTACTCTACTTCTTAGGGGCAGTAAATAAAAGTGCTGGGGCTAGAGTCAGAAGACCTGAGTTCAAATCCAATTTCAGAAACTTACTAGCTGGCTGACCCAGACAATTCATTCAAACTTCTGTTTGTCTAAACTGCAAAATAGCAGCTACATCTCAGGGTTGTTGTGAGGATCAAATAGAGAATAATTGCAAAGATTTAGCACAGTACTCTGTATGCAAGTGTTATATAAATGTTAGCTATTATTATTGTCATTATTATTCCCAGTCTTCTTGCAGCTTTCCTGCCTTCTTGATGCACTCTTCTTCCTTCTCTTCCTCCTTGTTTTCCTTTTTCTCCTTTTCCTCCTTCTATTCCTTCTTCCCTTCTCCTCCTCCTCTCCTTCCTCCTCCTCTTTCTTCTCTTTCAGTGTGTTCCAATCCTCCTGACTCAATAAGATCTCATCCCCTTTCCATCCCCATCCCAAAGCTTCCTCTTTGGGAGCTTGTAAATGGAACTACATTGATATCCCGTGAGCCAAGCAAAGTGTCATGCACATAGTAAGTAAATCTTTAATAAATCCTCATTGAATTGCATTGAAATGCTAGAAAGTGCCATCCAAATTCCTCCTCCTTGCCCATTTTTCAGCCATCCTTTCAAGAATCTGAGATCAGGAGGTGGTCTTCCAAGCCCTCTCAGGAGTTTTGAGCCGATGAAGTTTGTTTCTTCACCCAACCAAAGGAATTACAAATTATCTGTGCCCAAATGCACACAGACATACACACAGTTCTGGTTTTATTACATTCTGAATAAGACTTTTAAAAATGCTAACTTATCAGAAATACACTAGAGGAAAAAGAAACAGCATGGATGTAACCCCCTACTAATGAGGCACTAATGCATAATTATTATAATACACGCACTGCTCTCCACAGAGGAATATTTATAAACACTGAAACAGTCGGGTTTGCAGTGAAGTCTCATGTACAGATTGTTTTTCTCTGGTGGTTTGTCCTTTTCTCTTATTGTAGTCATATTTAATGAATTTCACAAGGCTGCACTCCAGTCCAGAAAATACTGGAGGAGCCTGTGTATTTAATGTGTGCTGCCTTCAGTAAGTGTGCACAGCCAAGATGTTAAATAAAACAAAGTGTCCCACCATCAGGAAGACACTCTGTTCTAAATTCTTGAAGGTGAACTGCAGGAGGATTATAAGGCTGCTATTACAAACACAGTGTGGAAAGTAACTGGTTGAATTCACTCAAATTTCTGAGGATTTGAAAGGGTTCATTTTCCTTGGGAGGAAGGAGGGGAGAAGTATAAGAAGGAAATTCCATTAAATTGGTTATTGATTAAATTCAACCAGGTGTGTTGGTTAATTTCCTGCAAACTGGTGTGTGTGTGAAATCACAACTTGGAGCTAGTTGGTTGGTTGGTGGTTGTCCTTCTATCTCGAAGAGGATCAACATGATGTGACTATAGAGAGTCGAATTACAGTGTGTCCGATTATAAGACCAATACGAGCTTGGAACACTTTGCCACAGGTCAGACACAGATAATCCATAGGATCTTCTGAGATAGATCTCTAATTTTGCACCTCTTGGGTTTCTTTGGGGCTAATTCTGCTTTGCTCAAATAGCACAAGACCTTCTCTGATGAAGGTACACCATGCTGGTCATGTCTACCATGTCATACATAAAATCAATCGATTCTAAAGTTCTTAAGGGATGCTTTGAGAGTGTCCTTGTATCGCTTTTTCTGTGGGCTTTTGCCCTGTATGAGTTCTCCATAAAATAATTTTTTGGCAAATATACATTTGGCATTTGAACAACATGGCCAGCCCAATGGAGTTGGACTCTCTGCAATAGAGTTGGAAAGCTTAGCAGCGACCTTATTGGCTGGTATCTTCTCCTGCCAGAGCTCCTGAATCTTCCCAAGACAATTCAAATGGAAGAGATTCAGTTTCTTGACACAGTGCTGATATACTGTTCAAATTTCATATGGTAATCAGTCTAATATCTCTCTTTTCCCATACTTTCCTTCAGAGCCTCCTAAACACTGAGCTAGCTCGGGCAATGAATGTGTCAATCTCATTATCAATGTGGACATCCCTGGAAAGCATCCTGCCAAGATAAGAGAATTTATCTACAGCATTCAAAACGTCACCATTCACTGAAACTGATGGTTCCACATCTGGAGGCGTGGCTGATGGAGGACCTGTGTTTTCTAGGTGTTCATTGTTAGGTCCAAATTAGCACAAGCAGCAGAGAGCTGATCCATACTTTGTCACATCTCAGCTTCAGAGGCTGAATGGAGGGCACAGTCATTTGCAAACAAAAAATCAGGTACCCACACTCCCTCCACTTTAGTTTTATAGCCTTTTCAAGGTGAAGAATTTACAATCAGTAAGGTAGCTGACTTTTGTCCCCATTAAAACACCATGCTAAAAAAGCATGAAAACAAGCTCACACCATTGGTGACAGGAAAAGTTCAAGAGCATTGCCCATTGTCCAGAACCTGGGCACAAATGCCATCATGAAACTGACGTACTATACTGATGAACTTCTCTGGGCAACCAAATTTTGACATAATTTTCCATAATCCCTCATGAATAACAGAATCAAAGACCTCAGTCAGATCTAAAATGTTATATACAGGGGCAGTTAGGTGGTGCAGTGGATAGAGCACCAGCCCTGAAGTCAGGAGGACCTGAGTTCAAATCTGGTCTCAGACACTTAACATTCCCTAGCTGGGTGACCCTGGGCAAGTCATTTAACCCCAATTGCCTCAGCAAATAAATAAATAAAATAAAATGTTGCATACAGTTCTTTGTTCTGTTTCTGGAATTTTTCCTGGAGTTGTCTGGTTCTAAGCACCATATTGACTGTTCCTTGGCCCCTTCTGAAGCCACGCTGGCTCTCAGATAGAAGACCTTTTTTAGGTGTCTAAGAAGTCTCTGGACTTCCTAGTCTAGGAAGACTCTGGCAAGAATCTTGCCAGCAATGACTAAGAGTGACCCCCCTGTGACTGTCACAGAACAAATCTATTCCCTTTACCTTTATAAATATGGACAATTGAGACATCCTTGAACTCCTGGGGTATAATTCTTCTTTCCATATAATCTGAAAAATTTCAAAATCATCAGTCAAAAAATTCAAAATTTCAGCTTTTATATGAGCAGTAGACTTCCCACCTTATAAATCTCAGCTGGAATAGAATCAGCACCTGGTGCTTTACTACATGAAAGTAGTCTAATGGCCTCCAAAACCTCTTCTTCAGTTGGAACTTCTGTGTAGGAGTGATTGATTTCAACCAGAGGTAAATGATCAGTAGCTTCAGCATTGATTGATGATGGTCTGTTGAGAACACTATGGAAGCGTTCAGCCCATCTTGCTAGGATCATGTCTTTATCACTAATCAGTATGGCACCATCAGCACTGGAGCTAATAAAGAAGCAATGAATGTTCTGTCTTGTTGTCTTTGTGTTTGGATCCAAACCTCTGGTTTCATCAGCATAAAGAACTCCCAAAGCAGCCATAGAGACCCAGATGATATATCACTACACAGGTACCTAGAAGGAAAGAGGAAATGCTGTCTGCAAATGCAGATGGAAACTGTTCTGCAACTTAGAGTCCTGTGGAGTTCAACAAGGCATTGAGAAATGATATGACTTGCAAAGGATCCCAGAGACAATCTAGGTCAAAGGAAGAATTTGAACCTAGGTATGGAGGCTGTCTTTCATAGAGTCACAGAATTTGAGAGTTGAAAAAGACTTAAGAAGCCATCTAACCCAGTTCATATATGACAGTAATCCTTCATTATGACAGATCTAACAAGTACTCATCCAGCTTCTATTCTAAGAAAGGAGAACCTACTTCTGTAAGAAACAACCAGCAGGATGATTTCAGAGAGGCTTGGAGAGATTTACATGAACTGATGCTGAGTGAAATGAGCAGAACCAGGAAATCATTGTACATGGCAACAAAAAGACTATATGATGATCAATTCTGATGGACATGGTTCTCTTCAACAATGAGATGTTTCAAACCAGTTCTAGTTGTTCAGTGATGAAGAAATCCATATACACCCAGAGAGAGGGATATGAAATATGGACCACAACATAACATTTTCACGCTCTGTATTGATGTTTGCTTGCACTGTGTCTCCTTTCTCAGATTTTTTTTCTTATAGATACAATTTTTCTTGTACAGCAAGATAACTGTATAAATATGTATACACATTCGATTTATCAAGTATTTTAACATAATTAACATGTATTAGACTTCCTGCCATCTAGGGAAGGGGTTGGGGGGAAGGAGGGAAAAATTTGTAACAAAAGGCTTTGCAAGGATCAAAGTTGAAAAATTACCCATGCATATGTTTTGCAAATAAAAAGCTCTAATAATAAAAAAAGAAAGGAGAACCCATCACCATCTCAAGGCAGACCATCCCACTTTTGGACAGTCCTCAAAGTGAAAAAGTTTTTTGTTTCCTGACATCAAGTCAAAACTGATTTTTCTGCAACTTTTATCCATTGTTCCTGGTTCTGCTCTCTGGGTCAAAACAGAACAAAAATATCTATCTTCCATATTACAGCTTTTCAAATTACAAGAAAAGAGCTATTATATACTCCCTGAGTCTTTGTCAAGCTAAATATACTTAGTTCTTTTAGCTGATCCTCACATGACCTGGACTTAAGTCTCTTTACCATCCTATTATCCTACAGTTACTATCCAGTGTATTAATGTCCTTCTTAGACTGCAACTCAATCCACTAGATCCTGCTACTTCTTAAAGAACCAATGTAACTCATAAATTACAAGCTCCTTTTGTCAAGGCTATAACCCAAAATGCACAGATACATATTGAGTTTGTTATGACCATTGGTACAACTTCAGACACTTTTGAAAACAATCACATGCACTCAGATTCAGTTTTTAAAACTTATTTTCCCTGAGTGACTCCTTAGCTACCTTAAAGAGGGTCATTTTATCCATGGATTGATTATCAAATTTATACAGTGCCTATGTTCTGTTCCCCAAACCTTCCTTAAAGAAGGGACTCAGATCCTCCAAGAAACTATTAATTAGTCAATCATCAACAAACGCTTAATAAATGCTAACTATGTCTTGATTGTGATCATCTGTGAGGATAGCAAAAAGATCACCTGCTTTCAAGGAGTTTACATTCTAATGGGGAGGAAAATATGTAAACAAATGGGTGCATATGGAAGGTAATCTGAGAGAAGGCAGGACTGTCAAAGTCATGATCTTGATCATAAATTTAGAATTGGAAGTCCCTCTTTTCACATATGAGGAAACTGAATCTAAGAGAAATTAAGATCTGACACAGGCATAAATATCAAAGGATCATAGATTTATACCTGAAAGAAATTTCAGTGATCATAGACTACAACCCTTTATGTTAAAGCTAAGGAAACAGGTCAAAAAATGTTAAGCGAATTTCCAAAAGTCATAAAGTTAGTAAATATCCAAAACAGGATTTGAACCTAAGTAGATTTTACTCCAAGCCCTGTTACATAGCCTCCCGATAATAAAAGGATGTGGAGCAGCAATGTATTCTTAAGATTTATTTGCAAAGCCTTGATGCTAGTTGCCACAGGCTTAAAGGGAATTGAAATAAATATCTTATCCTATCTTAAATAACAATAATCTGGGGAAAGTTTTTTGGTGTGGGAGAGAGAAGAAGATGGGGAGAGATGGCCTAAAAATCTCTTTTCTGAGGAAAATCTGCTGGTGTGGGAGAGAGAAGAGGGAGGAAATGGCCTGAGAAGCTCTTTTCTATGTAATACATCATTGGGGGGGAGAGGGAGAGATAACTAATAACATAGAATTAAAAATATCTTGGCAACCCCAGTTGTTGAGAATACCTTACCTTCTGAATTATATGTGAATGAAAGATTTCAGAAGTGCTAGAGATTGAACTGAGGATTATAATTACCTTTAACCAACCAAGATAGTAGGAATATGTTTTAGAGAGAAACAATCAACCTCAAAGACCAAATTTCAAATTATATAAGCCAAAAAGAAAAGGTCAACACAATGGAAAATTCTATTAGTGTATGGAAATCTTGTATTAGCAAGCTTTTAAAAAAAGAAAAATATAAGGTCAATCAATAAATAGAAAGTAAAGTTTTTATCCCTAGAAGCTGTTATTTAGGCAATGTGAGGCTCTTCTATGTGATAAAACATCTTAATTATTAGTGATGAATGTGGGATTAGACAGGGAAATAGATGTGTCCAATGTGGGTCCATGGTAGAGACAATCCAGGTTATAACCTAGAAGGAAATAAAGACATGGCTAAACTGGGTGCCTTCTTTAAATGGAAGCTTGGGGGGAAGTCATTCAACTGGAGGAAAAAGCCACAGAATGGGAAGATACTTACAATGTGTGAATTCCATTGCTGAAGTGAACTTTCAGGATGAAGAGATTTCTGGAGCATGGTAGAGAAAGTGGAAGGCACTGCCTGAAAAGGAATGAATTTAAAAAGAATGAAGAAGAATTCTCTCCCATTCCCCAGCACACTGAAAAAAAATGAGGAAAGAAATACAAACCTATAGTAGTAAATTTATATAGTCAAGCAAAACAGTTTTTTCAGTGTATGTTATATGTAGATATAATTCTGCACCTTGAATCCACCACCTCTCTGTAATGGATAACATGTTTCATCATTGGCACTCTGACATCATGGTCATCTTATTGATCATAGTTATTAAAATTTTCAATTCTTTGTTTTTACGTTGTTGCTGTTATTTTACACACTCTTCTCCCAATTCTGCTCATTTCATCCTTCATCACTTTATAAAAGTCTTCAAAATTGGTCTTTTGATGATGTATATGTAATATATATTGTTCTTTTCATTTTGCTCACCTAAATCTCCATCAGTTCCAGAGACTGCCTCCCACTCTTGGAACATCTCTATCTTCATCTCTGCCAACTGGAAGCTCTCACTTCCTTATGATTCACCTTGAGTTCCACTTCCTAAAAAGTGCTCTTTCATGAATGCTCCAAATTGTTAGAACTCCTCTCTCCTCCCCCCAAGGAAAAAAAAACTCACTTTGTATTTTCTTTGCACATAATTTTCATTGACTTATTTCTATATCACTGACAAACTTCTAATTTTTGAAGTGGTGAGACAGTGCTGTATTTAGGCAAAACCCTCAATCAATCATCTTGCTTCTGGTAGCATTTATTCTTACTGCATTTAGTTCATTATTTTAGCCTAACAAAATATATTTGAATTCTGATCTTTGTTCAGTCTTTATTTCTTAAATGCTAAATTAATTCTGGTGATCCTTGAAAAATCATGGATAAGGACAGTTACCATAGAACTGATGACAGGCAAATATGATGTCACTGTAGTGATTTTGTGTTATCTGCAGGTTTTATGTGATTTATGCCTTCATCCTTCATCCAAGTGCTGATATTGCTAAGTAGTACAGACCTTCTCTAGGTTGCTTAACTATTAAATAGTTTGGATGAGAGGATTCTATATCTTCCAATGAGATGGAAGACCACCAGGTCTTACCAGCTACCATCTCCCTCAAGACATCCATATCTCTACTCACTCTGAACCCTGGCCCAGCATTTGACCTACTTCCTCCTTATTACCACTCATAGTGGTACTTTTAGAATTTTAGGTCCTTTTCATCTATCTTGCAATTATTTTTTTTTCTTTTATGTATCACCTCCTCTAGAGTGTGAGCTCCATGAGAGCAGGGATCAGCCTTTTCCATTCCCTGTATTTAGCATTGTACTAAGCACATACCACATGCTTAATAAATGTTTTTCCCATTCGTTCATATTATTTCAGCCCACTAATATTTAATTCCTTGTGGTCCTTGGGATTTTTTCTCTTTATGTGATAAAATTGCCTAGAACAGTGTCTGGTACATATTAAGCAATTAACATATGTTTGTTGAATTGAATTAAAATGAAATTGATTAACCCCAGCATGGAGCACAATGTATTTTATACAGTAGAGGATTGTTTGTTGAATTCCTGGAAGGGAGAAAACTAACTTTGTTGTTATGATCTTGAGACATAGAGAGACAGGTTAAGGTCAGTGTATCTATCCTCATCTGTGATCCCAACATGAAGCCCAGTGAATCATTGTAGACTTGAATTTCAATGAGACTATGTTTTTGTACATTTGAAAATTCCAGTTTTTAATTTCTGGATGATCGTATTCCTCACAGAAACATAGATCACAATCCCTCCATGACTTAGTAAATAGTTTTTGAGAGTGACTTAAAAACATCCCAATATGGTGATGAGCTTTTCCAAAGGCAGATACTCAGACAACAAACTCATGTTTTAGTAAATGGTTTTTGAGAGTGACTTTGTGATCAAATTCCAGATCTAGCCAACAGACTAGAAGAGACCTCTTAGCTCTTGGAACCTTAAAAGTCACAAATATTTTTTTCTCTCCAAAGAATCTTAGTTAAAGGTGTCTTCTTAGCTGGGTGGCAGCGTGGTGATATGGTAGATAGAGTGCTAGGTTCAAGTCAGCAAGACCTGAATTCAAATTCAGCCTCAAACATTTACTAGCCCTGTAACCTTGGCAAGTTGTTCAACCTCTCAGTTTCCTTATCTTCAAAATGGGGATGATAATAGCACCTACTTCAATGGATTTTAAAAGATTAAATTGAATAATATGCAGAAGGTGCTTGCAGTCCCTAAGTTCTAAGTGTTAGCTACTGTTATAATGAACTTTTTTAACAGTGCAATTTTGCATCCTTGATAATTCAAGTCTTTAAATTTGGGTGTTCATATTCTTCACAGCAACATATATCAAAACCCCTCCTTGACTTAATAAATAGTTTTTTGAGAGTGACTTTAAAAATCATCCCTCTGTGGTCATTCTGGTGAAGAGCTTCTCCAATGGCAGGTACTCAGAAAACAAGCTTATGTTTTATCACCAGGTTCACACTCAAAGGTTTTAAAAGTCAGTAAGACTGTTCTGTCAGCTTGCAATCCCTGGAATAGCTTTTAAAAAGCACCTCCCCACTGTACATCACTGGCCTTCCTGTAAGAGTAGGGCCTTGTTGAAAGGCAAATTTCAGAACCAAGGAAAGCTCTTTGATGAGAAATCCCATCAATAACTAATACCACTTTTAAGTACAATTAGTCCCATCCTCATTCAATCATCAGTTCCAGGACACAAGCTTTCTAGGTCTCCTTTTCCCCACACACTCATAGAGTCTGTGCTCCCAGAAGCTGTTACTTTTATCTGATACACTGGTCTGCACCAAGGATAGAACAGATTGAAGGGCAGTTACCGTGATGTGGACACTGGTAGCCTCTCTACTTCAAAATCAGCATATTTTTTGCTATACATACCTGTATTTCTATGGCTGGTTCTTCTTGCCCATCTATTGAAAAAACTACCTTCAGCAAATGTTTTTGATAGATCTTATCATGCAAATTCAAAAGTACCAAAACAAAAGCATCCTTGTGTCTGGGCCATTCCCAGATGCCCACCAAGGGAGATTAAGATGGGGGAAGGGAGAGATTACTTAAATGACTCAAGTAAGAAAGTGATGGCTTTGGGCCAATTAAAATTGAATATAAATAAATTGCAATGTATTAATGAAGAGGAGAATTCATAGTCTCCCCCATGGTTAGCCCCTTAAAATTGTAATGAAATCTACAGCAAGAAAAAAAAATAATCCAACTCATTTAACCTAGCTGAGGTTATAGATCACAGTAAATAATGTTTGCTAGAACAATGGAGCCAGAAAAAAAAGAAATTTTGAAATATAAAAAGCCCTTGTGTGGAATGTAAAACATTCAAAGCTCAATTCATTTTCCCTTTGCCTAAGTGTCCTATACTTGAGGAAACATTCTCCATCACCTTGACAGGACGCTTTCCTTTGGTATACAGGTTTTTATTTACCTGAATTATTAATGCTGCCTTTGTTTGTAGCTCTATCTTAATTTTTCTCTCTTCATTCACCTGTCATGATTGTTTTGATTCACATTTCAGGAGACGATGAACAAAATATTTCTTTGGGAAACAGGCTAGTGTCACCAATATTTTTGTACTGCTAACAGATTATTCTGTTTTCCCAGGAAAAACCCAATCATTTTGGTTTTTGCATGGACTGTCAATCACTAAGATTGTGCTTTCAATTTATTGAGTGGATAAAAGATAGACTTTAAAATATGCACTGTATGTCAGTAGAAAAGCATAGAGTATACAGAGAATACAGGCATAAAGCAGTTTCACCATATGAAATAAATGCCTTTAGGAAAAATCCCTCAGGCCAATTATAGTAAACAACAATTACCAATGTTCTCTGCAGTCTGATTTTTAGCAATATGCCCCACCAAAGCTGTGTTTGTACTAGGGTCCTCCCTCAAGAGTCTGTAATACATTTGATAATACCGTGCATCTTTTTTTTTAACTCTTGTATGTCACATTCATGAAAGATTTATATTAGATTAAATTCTGCCTGAGAACTTGTTTGATAGAGTTGAAAGTTTTGTTGAAGAAAAATGTCGTTGCCAAGAGAAATGACTTGAGGCTTGAGATTAGCTTGAGACAAACTCCCAGAAGCTTTTATTTTAAAGAAAACAAAACTTGTACGACAACAAATGGATTTCCAGTTTTCTTGGTTCTCTTTCCCAAGGAACACACTTTGCACCATTGAAGCAGGCCTTGATTGTGTAAAACTTCCTTGCAGCTCTCCTGGAAAAGTCCACTATCTGACCTAGTCCCAGCAAACATCACAAAGGTTCAACCGAGAAAAATGAATCGGGAGAACGTATGTACAAACTCCCTATGATTTCAAACAGACTAGACTCATTGGGAGGGGGGGTTAAGGGTAAGTTTTTTCCCCTTTGATTTCTTTTAGAAGGATAAAATGAAAGGGACAGTGATACATATTTTAAGCCCTCTGAATTCACAATAGGGCTTTAGAATAAAGAGGTAAAAACCTTTGAACTAAACAAAGGTCCATCACCAAGCCCTTCTTCCTCACCATTGCCTTAGAAAGGAAATTATGCTGGCTGGAGGGACCAGCTGGCTTTTTCCTTTCCACTTTCATACGTGTTACATAACACAACACAACACAACACATCACAACCATAGCGTTGTCCCCTATTGTGTTGGGAGGGGGAGCGTGCATTGTATTGTTGACTGCTCTTGGACACAATCTCTTATCTCCTAGAGCCCTGTGAAAGCATGCACTCAAGGCTTATATCTGAGTGTCTCTTTGTACTATCCCAAGCCCAGCGGCAGAGCCAGCTATATTAACTTGATTAAAGTAGGGCTGTACCCAGTTCTTTGGACTCTCACTCTGCTCCTAGATTAAAGACAGAAAAGCTTCCTTCTCCAGAGTGGGGTTGGTTTGTTTTATGGGATTTTTTTTCCTCCCCCCTCAAAAACCTCAACTTTCAAAAGGGTCAACCAAAGACAAAGGCTCTTATGTTAGAAGAAAAAGAGAGGCTTTTATGACAAATGATTTCTAATTACCCCTTTGTTCCAAAGAGACAGCGCTTATGGTGAGTGGCTGGAACATAACAAGCCATCAGCGGTGCTTGACAGAGCATCCACCCAAGCCTCCTGAGAAATGGCCTTCTGTAAGGACCAGTAATTTTCCCCAAATTGCTTCTATGAAAATAGCTCTTTAAGTCTCATCCTTTGAAAGGAAAGCTGAAGGCCAGGAAAAACATTGCAATCCAGGTGTAATAGGGCCTGAATCCATTAAAGAGTTATGGAAACTGACGGGATACACTACAGGTGGACAAAGTCTGCCCTCTTCCATATGAAATGTTTTGTGGAGGGTAGATAAAGCAGAGAGCACTATGCCCAGGGGAAAGACTGTATAGGGGGCAGGCCCCATTTGGACCCTTTTCCACTGAACAAAAAAAAATGATTTCCTCCTGACACGAGAAATGAAAGCTCCTTGAGATCAGGAATTGTTTGTTTTTTTCTTTTTTTCATTCCTAGTCCAAGTCTAAGGAACTTGGAACATAGTAGGTGCTCCATGAAATTGAACTGGATTGAACGGAGGTTTGTTAATGGTTCTGTCTCTCTATATATTTATTTTGTATATTAGTTTCTCAATAGGTTAACTCAAAGAACTCTTCCAGGTATCAGTATGCTGTTACATTAGTGCAACAGATTTTTTAAATCTTTTAAATCTGTAAGAAAAGGGTCAGGATTTGAATCATAGCTCTTAATCATTCTCACGACTACTATAATTGTGAGCAAATTACTTAGCCTCTCCAAGTCTCAGTTTCTTCATTGACAAAAGGAAAAGTGGAAGGGATTTAACTGAGTGACCTCTAAGATCCTTTTCATTGATAGATCCTGAGATCTACTTAAAAAAATAAATATCCTTATGGCTTTTGAAACTTAATACTAAACTGTACACTGAAAGCCATACCAAAGGAGGACCCAACCTGAGGACATGGAGGCTTCAGAAAGAGAAACTATTCTTTGACTGATACAAATAGTAATTTCATGTCTGAAACTAAAATTAATATTGTGGTTTTGCTCAATTAGATTCGAAGGCACTAAGTTATGCCTAATTTAATTTGTCATTTGGAAAAGTGCAAGAAAAAAGGGATCCCATTGACCTATGCCATGCAGCACACCTTCTTGCCAGGGATGAGAAAAGACAGAATGTTTTTGGACCTCCACAAAAGCATAAGGATGGTAAAACTCAACATTTCATCAAAAAAGGTAATTAGTATTCAGTCATACAAATCTAATATTTTCTTTCCTACATGCACACCTAAAAACCATATTCTTTCTCTCCAGGCAACTTCCCATCATTCCCCAAGCCATGATTTCCCTGAAGTATCATCTTAAGAAGGGGGGAAAATATGATACACCTTTTGTAGTCAGCCTTCTTCAAAGATATATATCCCTTTTGTTGATTCTGACGACCCAGGAGGTCCTCTGTTATTTCGTTCAATATAAATCAAAGAACAAAAAAAATGCATCATTATAAGATAAAATCCAAGTGAATTGAAATCTTAAATTGTACATGGATTACCTTCAGTAAAGGGTGACATATTTTTGGGGAAAGGTCAAATCCATGGCAGGAGGCGTTTTATTTATGAGTGAGAATACTGATTCCCCTGGGGTTACTCTGAGTTGAACTGATGAACCCTACCAAATAGTTTCTGGAAGACAAACTACTATTCTCACTTCAGCCTGTAGTGAGAGTTACACTCAAGATGATTGGAAGTTTCAAGTCATAATGCAACTGGGGCCATTTATTCCTGTGATCAGTTCTGTTGCCTTTTGAAAACATGACACTATTCTTGGTTGTTCCAGTCATTGCTCTGGATTTGTCTTTTTTTGTCTACCTTAAATTGCCTTCATTTTATGGAATCTGACAGATTTTCTGATTTTAGTATTTTCCATACTAAAAACTTCCAGTTCCCATACAAGGTGGAGGAACCAATCAAGCATCATAGAGCATGATTCCACCCTTTATTTAATATCTAGACCTATTTAGCATTTCTAAGGTACCTGGATGCAAAGACTTATAATAGATCCAGTAGTCTCACCCATTAAATTTGGTATGACAATATTGCTGGATATGAAGAACAGCTTCTCTAAAGATTACCAAAGGCTCCTTTCTCCTTTCTCCTCAGGCGAAGGCTCTTTGGAAACATCCTTAGTGAATTTCTTCTTTGCCATTCCCCAGCATGCCTTGTAGATATTGGCTATTGCCTCATTTTAGAAGTGCTGTACAAATATCTTTTCCTTGTTTTTTACATCCCCCCCTTCCTCAGATATTTACAGTTAAGCCATAGAATTTTCCCTTTTGATCCTTTTTATTGAGAGGGGAGACACTGAATTAAGGGAAGAAATGTATCTCTGCTTTCATTGTTATAAGCAATTCTCAATGAGAAAACTCTTTTTAAAATTTTTTTCTTATAATAACTTTTTATTTTCAAAATACATGCAAAGATAGTGTTCAACATTTATCCTTGCAAAATCTTGTGTTCCAAATTTTTCTCCCTCTCTTCCCCCCACCACCTCCTCTAGATAGTATCTATATATGTTATCCAATATATGTTAAACATGTGCAATTCTCCTATACATATTTTCACAATTATCCTGCCGCACATGAAAAATCAGATCAAAAGGGAAAAAATAAGAAAGGAAAAAAAGCAAGCAAACAACAAAAAAGGTGAAAATACTATGTTATGATCCACATTGAATCCCCACAATCCTCTTTCTGGATGCAGATGGTTCTCTCCATCACAAGTCTATTGGAACTAGCCTGAGTCACCTCACTGTTGAAAAGAGCCACGTCCATTAGAGTTGATCATCACCTAATTTTATTGTTGCTATGTACAATGTTCTCTTGGTTCTACTTTCTTCACTTAGCATCAGTTCCTGTAAGTCTCTCCAGGCTTTTCTGAAATCATCCTGCTGATAATTTCTTATAGAACAATAATATTCCATAATATTCTTATACCACAACATATACATATATATATATAGGCAAGTGAATGCCAGAGAGAATGATTTTAGCTCAGTAAATTATAGAAAAGGTTAATTCCAGGAAAGACAGTTCAATTATAGTTCCTGATCTTATTAGCCCTGTTTGCCCCCACTGCAGACAAGGTGGTTGGAGAGACAAAAACTGTGAAAGTAAAGTGAATAACTTCTGGGACTTCCTCAACATAGTGAACCAATGGATATCCATACTTGATATTCCTTGAATGAGGGCACTGAAAGCTTCTAACTTGCCAGTATGGATCAGAGGTCAATTGGTCAATCAACTAATATGTATTAAGAACCTGTTTTCTTTTCAGATGAAGAAATTGAAACCATTTCTAGTCATATGAAGCACTGACTTCAAGATGGTAGAGTAGAGAAACACTCAGTGGAGCTCTCCCAATAGTCTCCTCCAAACAACTTTAAAATAACACTTCAAATCAAATTCTAGAGGGGAAAAGCCAACAAGAGGGCAGAATGAGACATTCTTTCATATCATAATGACTTAGGAGATTGGAAAGAGAAAGCGGGGACATAGAGGAAAAGCCCTATTTTTTATGAAACGCCAGCATTGTAAGCATTAGTAACAGAAGCAGAAACAGCTTTGGGAATTCTCAAGCCAAAGATGGGAAGGGGGCCTGGCAAGTGGTCAGAAAAGATGTTCTAAATCACTATTGATTAGAGAAGTGCAAATTAAGACAGCTCTGAGGTACCAGTACATACCTCTCAGATTGGCTAAGATGACAGGAAAAGATGATGATGAATGTTGGAGGAGATATAGGAAAACTGGGATACAAATGCATTGTGTGAACTGATCCAACCATTCTGGAGAGCAATTTGGAACTATGCCCCAAAGCACTATCAAAATACACATATCCTTTGATCAAGCAGTGTTTCTACTGAGCTTATATTCCAAAGAGATCATAAAGGAGGGAAAGATACCCTCATGTGCAAAAATATTTGTGGAAGCCCTTTTTGTAGTGGCAAGAAATTGGAAACTGAGTGGATGTCCATCAGTTGGAAAATGGCTGAATAAGCTATGGTATATGAATGTCATGGAATATTATTGTTCTGTCAGAAACGATCAAAAGGATGATTTCTGAGAAGTATGGAAAGACTTACATTAACTAGTGCTAAGTGAAATGAGCAGAACCAGAGATCATTGTACATGGCAACAACAAGACTATAAGATGATCGATTCTGATGGGCATGGCTCTTTTCAACAATAAGATGATTGAGAACAGTTCCAATGATCTTGTGATGAAGAGAGTCATTTACACCCAGGGAACAGAGTGTGAATCACAACACAGAATTTTCACTCTTGTTGTTTGCTTGCATTTTATTTTCTTTATCATTTTTTTTCCTTTTTGATCTGATTTTTCTGATGTAGTCAGATAATTGTATAAATATGTATACATATATTGGATTTATATATATATGTATATATACACATATATATATTAACATGTATGGCATATATTTCATTGCTTGCCATTTAGGGGAAGGTGTGGGAAAGGGAGTAAAATTTGGAACACAAGGTTTTGCAAGGGTCAATGTTGAAAAATTATCCATGCATATGTTTTGAAAATAAAAAGCTTTTAAAAAGAAGAACCTATTCTCTGGTAGGCATTGTGGTAAGATCTGAGGATGCAAAATATAAAAAGGCAAAAAAAATAGGCCCTGCTCTCAAGGTACTCCCAGTCTAATGGGAATACAACATACTAGTGACTATGTAATAACAAATGATACAAAGGATAAATTAGAAGTAATACCAGGAGGAAAGCACCAAGACATCTTGCAGAAGAGTGAGACTTTTGCAGAAACTTAATGGAAGAAAAGGAAGCTAAGAGGCAGACAAGAAAGAAGAGCATTCCAAGTATAAAGTGAGATTTGAATCCAAATCTGCCTACTGCCTACCTCAAACACAAAAAATCAAAAAAAAAAAATGTATTACATTCAGCAACCCTGGCTCATCTCTTTCCATCTCTGAAGTGGACCACAGTTCTGGTATAAGACCTCTTTCACCTCTGAAGTGGAAATTCTTATCTATATGCAGGCAGTTTATTTGAACTAGAGAGATTCTAAATCTTAAGAGGACTTCTCATCAATATAGATGATTCTGTTTGGGGATAAGGTTTATTTCTCTTCAGCTCAGACTTTCACAATCACATGCTGAAAATATTTTCTGCTTCTGGGTGCAAAGTTTACAAGAAATCAAAGCACTGACTTCAAGATGGTAGAGCAGAGAAACACTCAGTGGAGCTCTCCCAACAGTCTCCTCCAAACAACTTTAAAATAACACTTCAAATCAAATTCTAGAGGGGAAGAGCCAACAAGAGGGCAGAATGAGACATTGTTCCATATCATAATGACTTAGGAGATTGGAAAGAGAAATCTGGGACATAGGGGAAAGGCTCTAGTTTTTATGAAACTCCAGCATTGTAAGTAAGTATTAGTAACAGAAGCAGAAACAGCTTTGGGAATTCTCAAACCAGAGATGGGAAGGGGGCCTGGCAAGTGGTTAGAAAGTGCTTACAGGGTACCCCTGTGCTAACACTGGATACAGGACCAAATGCTATTTAGCAACTCTACTGTCTATATCCATTTCTGGATCATAGTTTAAAGTGAATGGAAGCCCTAAGGGAGGAGGCCTTGAGGAGCAGTATGATTGCCATCCCAAGGAATCATGGACCCTTCCTGAGTAAGAACTGAAAATGTACAGGTCTCTAAAAGTATCTCTGAAAACAGCTGCACAAAACATCTAAAGCTTGAGATAATGCACCTCCACCCTGAAGCAAAGCCCTACTTTAACAAAAAATTAAAAGTCAAGAAATAAATTAGAAAAATGAGCAAATAACATTAAAAAAATCTAACCATAGAAAGTTACTATGGTAATATAAACTCATAAAAAGATAACAAAGTCAAAACTCCTATATCCAAAGCCTCCAATAAAATTATAAATAGGTCTCAGGCCATGAAAGAGCTCAAAAAGGATTTTGAAAATCAAGAGAAGTAGAAGAAAAATGGAAAGAGAAATGAGTGATGAAAGAAAATCATTCAAAGAGAACCAACAGTTTAGTAAAGCAGACACACACATTACAAAAAAACACTGAAGAAAATAATACCTTAAAAAACAAATTAGACCAACTGGTAAAAAGAGGTACAAAAATCTAATGAAAAGAAAAGAACCTAAAAAACAGAATTAACCAAATGGAAAAAAGAGGCACAAAAATATACTGAAGAAAAAGAAATTATTTTGAAAGTAGAATTGGCCAAATGGAAAAGGAGATACAAAAGCTCATGAAGAAAACAATTCCTTAAAGATTAGAATTGAACAAATGGAAGCTATTGACATTATAAGAAATCAAAAAACAATAAAAACAAAAGAATGAAAAAACAGAAGATGATGTGAAAAATCTCATTGGAAAAACAAGTGAACTGGAAAATAGATTCAGGAAAGGTAATTTTAAAATTCTTGAACTAGCTGAAAACCATGATAAAAATAAGTATGCCCATCATTTTTCAAGAAATTATCAAGGAAAACTGCCCTGACATTTTAGAACCAGAAAAATGAAACAGAAATTGAAAGAATCCACCAAATCATCTCCTGAGATTCCAAAATGAAAATGCATGGCTCTAACTTTAATTATAACTATAAACTCCAGGGCTCTCAAGTCAATGAGAGAATATTATAAGAAGCCAAAAAGAAACAATTCTAATATAACATAGCTACAGCAACATAAGATTTAGCAGATTCTACATTAAAGTATTCTGGAGGACAGAGGAGCTAGGATTACAACCCAGAATCACCTACCCAGGAAAACTGAGTATAATCCTTCAAGGAAAAAAAAATAGAAATTCAATGAAAGAGGAGACTTTCAAATTTCTGATGAAAAGACCAGCATTGAATAGAAAAACTGACTTTTAAATACAAGACTTAAGGAAAGCATAAAAAAGTAAACAGGAAAAGGAAATCATAAGGGACTTAATAAACTTATCTGCTTACATTTGTACATGGGAAAATGATAGTTGTAACTCATAATGACTGTTACAGGAGCAACCTGAATGGTACCTGCTGGTTGTTATGGGAACCACCTGATTGGGTCTTTTCTCCCTTTCCTTCCCTGAAGGTTACTGAAGGAACTCTCCTGGGAGGATCCTACTCATGAACATCTCTGGAACACTGCTGCTTTTTTGTTTTTGTGTTTCTTGTTCCCCACATTGGGCACCATTTGTTATGGAAGCCACCTGCTAGTGGCTGCTGAGGATCTAATTCTGACCAGTAGAATAGATCCCTTCATGTAACAGAATAACAATACAAGGAGACTGAGAGGCAGGTGCATTCTCTGACCTCTTTCCTCTTGCCTCTGATTTATTTCATTTCCAATTCAAAAGCAACATATGAATCAGTAAAGGCTGATTTGCAATTCCTTCAGTTATGGGGGCTTTCAGAGAGCCTGCCTGCCCCTTGATGATACAGTCTCCTTTAACCCTTTGTAGACTTTCTGGGTTTTGTACTTAGGCGTGATCCTCAACAATTTTCTCATTACTAGATCAGTTAGAAGAAGTATATATAAATAGAGGGCATAGTTGTGAATTGAACAGGATGGGATGATATCTTTAAAAATAAAATTAAGGGGTGAGAGATAGGAATGCAATGGAGAAAATGGAAAGGGAGAAATAGAATGAAGTAAATTATCTCACATAAAAGACACAAGAAAGACTTATTACAATGAAGGGGAAGATGAGGGAGATAGCAGAAAATGCTTAAACATTATTCTCATCAAAATTGGCTCAAAGATGAAATAATATACACACACAATTGGATATAGAATTTTATCTTACCCAACATGAAAGTAGGAGGGAAAGGGGATAAAATAAAGGGGTCCCTTATAGAAAGGAGGGCAGCGTAGGGGAGGTAGTAGCCAGAAGCAAAACACTTTTGAGGAGGGACAGGGTAAAAAGAGAGAAACAATAGAATAAACAGAGGGAAAAAGGATGGAGAGAAATACACATAACTGTGAAAAAATTTGAATCAAGTTTTTGATAAAGACTCCATCTCTCAAATATATAGAGAAATTAGTCAAATTTATAAAAATGAGTCATTCCCCAATTGACAAATGATCAAAAGATATGAAGTTTTCAGATGAAGTAATCAAAGCTATCTCTAGCCATATTAAAAAAATGCTCTAAATCACTATTAATTGGAGAAATACAAATTAAAACAATACCTATTAACACCTATTAGATTGGTTAATAGGAGAGAAAAGAAGAATGATAAATATTGGGGGAGATGTGGGGAAATTGAGAGACTAATGCATTGTCGATGGAATTTTGAACTGATTCAACCATTCATTATATAGAGAAATTTGAAACTATACCCAAATATTTAAGACAGCCCTTTTCTGGTAGAAAAATATTAGAAATTGAGGGCATGTCCATCAATTGGAAAATGGTTGAACAATTTGCAGTATATGATTGTGATGAAATACAATTGGGATATAAGAAATGACAAGCAGGATGCTCTCAGAAAAAGCTGGAGAGACTTAATTGATCTGATGCAAAATTAAATGAGTAGAACCAGGAGAACACCATATACAGTTTTTGTTAATATTTTGATAATTATATTTCAATATAATTGGTTTCCTTTGTAACTTTGTTTATTTGATTTTATGCATTTAGAAATATTATTCTGAGAAGTAGGTTTCCCTAGACTTCAGAGTCCATGATACAAAAGGTTAAGATTCTCTGTTCTATAGCAAAGAGGTTAATATATTTAACATAAGTCCAGGTTACTTGTGAATTTAAACACACTTTCATAAGAGATAGAATCATAGGATCTGGTACTGAAGAGAACCTTAGATTTCAACTAATACACTCTCCTCATTTTTCAGACAATGAAACTGAGGTTTTGAGAGGTCATGAAGAATTAATTAAGAGGCAGGTTTCAAACTCAATTATTTTTTTTTCCACTCTTCCTTTCCAAGAAGACCTAAACAGTACTTGGACCATAATAGCCCCTGATATCAGCCCCTGATAGCACTGACATAAGTTCCTTGAATGCAGGGACTCTTTCCTTTGTGTCCTTCCCTGTATCCTCAGTACCTAGCATAATGGCTTGTACATAATAAGTGCTTAATAAATACTTGTTGACTTATTCATTGATTCTAACACTAAAGGTAGAAACTTCAAGAGTATTCCTGGAATAAAGATATTTATTTAGACTATTTCCCCAAACTTTTTTGGTTATTGTGCAACTACATAAGCAAAGAATGAATTGGTACTGCCCCCTCTAAAAATCCAAATTGTTTTAATATCATCCAGGAACATTATTCTGGTAGGAATGGAGGGAAGTTAATAAATGCTTATTGAATAAAATCCTTCAAATGAATTGCAAGACTTAATTTTTTAAGCTGTGATTCTACCTAAGAAACTAATCAAAACCCCACCCATGTACTATGTAAATAGAACTAAATAAGGGAATTGTTTCCCTAGGGTTGCTATCTCCCTGTGAATTAAACCATGAAATCTCATAATGCATTAAATCCAAAGACAAGGCGGGTCTGGCCACTCCCCCAGACCAAGCAGCTGCTTGGGGACAGCCAGTTGCCAGAAGCAGCCTCTTAGGACTTAGAGGGCAACAAGCCAGGAAGAAAAGATGAAGTAGCTGACTAGCATTCCCCTTCTGCTCTTCAAGATTCCCCATAGAGTAGTGAGCTAAGTCAACCTATCTTTGCTCAGGACAATTGGAAAGCCATAGTTCTGACCAGTGAGTGGGTGGAGTTTCTGAGGATAAGACTGATGGGTAATGTCATTAAGATGGGGGAGGGCCGAATCAGAACTCAGTTTCTGGCCTCCAGAACACTAAGAAGCCCCAGAATAGCCTAAAGGCAGCTGCAGACCAGATCCAATGCTCCCTGGTAAGGGTGACATATCAAGAGCAAACATCGATTTTGGTCTTGATATTTGGCCGTGTGTCTTTAAGTGGAAGGAAAACACAATTTTGATTTAATGACGTAATTCACAAACATTAAGCAAGAGAAAAACTGGTGGCTGTTTCTCTCCTTGCCCTTTTCACCAGAAAATCATTTTTTATCTTTTAATATTTTTGCTCATTTTCCTTTGAAGACCCGCAAGACCAGCGCAAGCCACACATTGGTTAGCCAGGTCCTCTCTTGATTTTTACATCTGTACATCTGAACAATGTGAGGATACAAAGATGGGTGTAATGTAGCACGAAGGCATGCTCACTGAAGCTTACAACCAGAATGTGTCAGCCTAAAAATGAAAAACTCTCCAATCTTCCTAGCAGGCGCTTAAATGCTAGAAGCCACAGCTCTTCAGACATTCAACCTACTAAGCGGCATTTCCCCCAATCCATATGCCTTCATCTTGCAATAAACGGCTCCTCGCTTATGAGCAGATCTCCATTCTGGACTTTCGAAGGGTGAAAACTCATTACAAGCTTGTGATTTGTGATTCCAGAAAATTAAAAGATTGATTGACTTCTCTTTAATCACTGAGGACCTCGGTTGGTACTTGCCGCTATTGTAGATATCTCATTTGTGCCTTCAAAATACAGAGAGGACCCTTTTATCCCACCAGTGAAATGGCGCTGCATGGGACGGCTTAGGGATGACTTTTGTTCCTGGAGTAGGTGCCTGCAAAGGGCCAGGTGGTGTTTATGCAGATGACTGAGCATGTTACAATGTGTTCTTCCTTTTGGATAAAACATTAGTGTATCAGATGTGACAAATCAGATGTTCATCTTCCGCACTTCTGCATTATTTTACATGGAGAATTAGACGATGTGCTTCCTTGGCTTTTGGCTTTAGGTTTTTTTTTTCTCTTTGAGAATAAGTTTATGTATAAAGTTCTCCCAGTGTTATGCATAATCATCGTCTCACAGAATAATGAACTGGCTAGGTAATATGATAATTTCACCTAGAGCTTCCATGTTTTGAAAAAAGAAAAAAAAAGGCACATGATGCATCAAACTAAAAGCATAACATCATGAATAACAATCATTACACAGCATCTCATGCTTCCCAACTAACAGATTTCAATTATAGGGGAAATGTGCTTTTCTTGTGTTTTTATTTCTTTGTCCAGAGATATGATGTCATAGGTGATGGAGGGTTCCAAAGTTATGGAAACCTCAGAAACCATCTAGACCAGCTCATATATCAAGAAGAATCCTTTCCCTAGCATATGCAAGGAGTCATCCAGTCTTTTATAAGAAATTAAAGATATCTACTGAGGAAAGAGCCCATTTCTCTTTCTGTAGATGAATAATTATTATATTTGTAACTTCACTATTGCTTCCTTCTAATTCTGTTCTCAAAATCCAGACAAAACAAAGGGGATTTCCTCCCTCATATGACAACCCAAAAGATTCTTGAAGACAGTTACACTGTCCCCATTGGGCCACTCAATCACTAAATGCCCAAGTCTCTTCTTCTCCAATTAATACATTCCCATTTCTTTCAACTATTCATCATTGCTTCTCCTACAACATGATCTCCAAGCCCTTTACTATTTTGATTACTCTCCTGTTCACTCCCCAGGTTATTAATGCCATTCTTAAAATACAGTGCTCAGAACTGAACACAATACTCCTAAAGTAGTCTGATCTAGGCAGAGGAGAAAGGAAATAAACACAAGCATTCTGAAAAATCCCTTGTGCTTTCCACGCTTTGTAAGCAAGAATGAGATTTTTCAGACATCTGCTGTTCTTGTGGCTAACTTTCATGATGAACTGCTTTAGCAAACTGCCTATTTATCACACCTATTCACCAACAGCTCAGTTTCTGGGAGCTTCTGAGTAAGGCTTTATCTCTACCCAGGCATACCTGACTCTACTCATGATGAAATTCTGACTCAGTTACCTTTAATTTCTATTTAGTAGAATCCTTCTTTAAGCCTTAATGCAAATAGAAGATGCTTTCCCTTGTTGTCTTCCAGGTCTTAATTAGAAATTCAACTTCCAATCACACTCTACTTCCTCTTTTGCTTTATTAATCTTTTTCTCTTGATGGGATGACAGAACTCAATTCACTTTTTGCTGCTTCAGTGTCTCCTGTGCTCACCCTTCAATAAGTTGGAGTTCCACTTTGGAGGATTCTCTCTATATTACAAAATTTAAACCTTATTCCCCTCCCCCACTCTGTTCTGCTTTCCACAATTGGACACCAAATTGCACCAGGCTCCCATTAGCCTGATCAAAGTGGAAGAAAAGTTTATGGTCAGGGTCATCCTGAACTCCTAATATGTCTTCTGAAAATGGAAGTCATTACATAAGGAGTAGTTATTGCTCATAGGACCAAACTTGAGGATTCCACACACCCATGTTGGTGAGCTCTTTCCCTCACTAGCATGCCCTCTAAACCAAAATGTCCCCTACCAAAATCCAGATCCCAAGAAGACATTCTAGAAGTGGGGACTGTATAAAATTTTCATCTTCCCAGGTGGCATCCTATTTAAGTCTGTTAAATGGTAAGTATCACTACCATTGTTTTAAAAACCAAGCTCGTGGCAGAGAGGCTGCCAGGGACTGAAAGTATCAAATCAAAATTGAAATATTCTCAGCCTTCAATGACTCTACATTTTATGGGAGGAGACAAAATGAATATAAAGAATATATAAAATAAATGCAAGGGAATTTTGGAGAATCAGTGAGCTGAGCTTTGAAAGGCACTAGGATTCTAAGAGGGGAAGAGGAAGTCCATTCCAGATATAAGACACAGCTTCTAAAAAGGCACACAGATAGAAAATGGAGTATATTGTGTGTGAGGAGAGACAACCAAATGAAAGGCTACAGTGATAGACCAGACAAGAGATGACTGGCTCTAGCCCAGTTCTAATCAGGCCAAGGTTCATCTACAGCTGTCTGACCTTAACTCTTTACTTCCCATTGTGAATTGAAAATGCTCTGATACAACAAGTAAATAAAATGTGATTTTATGTTATTCTACATGTGATGGAGTACTCAGGCTAACAAAATACTGAGTTAATAGAGTAATAAAGCTAGAAAATGTGGCAAGAAGATATTTTCAGCTATTCTGATCACAGATTTCTGATTCATGGTGTGTCTATTAATTACTTAAGGGAACTAAGTTGATACCTATCTGAGCAAATGGATATAATAATATAAACATATATTAAACACTATTATACATAAGACAATGTGGTAGGTTCTGGGAAGTATAACCCTGACACTCCCTCCTACTTAATAAACTCCAATGGCTCCAAATCATCTCCAAAATCAAATAAAAAATCCTTTCTTGGCATTCAAAGTCCTTCATAATCTCTCCCTCACCTTCACAAACTTTTTACACCATGAACTTCCATAACACTGGCTTCCTTGCAGTTCCTTGAATAAGACAATCTACCTCTTGACTTCAGGTATTTTTACTAGAAATCTCCCATGCATGGAATATTCCCCCTCATCCCTGCTTACTTCATTCTTCTCTGGCTTCCTTCATTCCAACTAAAATCCAATCTTCTACAGAAAGCCTTTCCCAATTACTCTTAATTTTTCCTGTTGATTATTTCCCATTTATCATGTATATGGCTCATTTGTACAGTTCTTTACATGTTTTCTTTCTCTTTAGACTATGAATCCCTGGGTTTGTCATTCTCTTTTGTCTTTTTATACATCACTTTCCACAGCTGCTGACATATAGGATACACTTAGTAGGTTTTAACTGACTGCATCAGAATTGGTGAATATGATTTTCTTCCCATAAAAAGAGAATCAGAAACTTCTGAAGAAGCAGAATCCCATTTTGAATGGAAATAAGTGTATATTCCCATTTGAAATTCAAGGACACTTGTTACTGGTCCTAGGAAAAAGAGATTCATCATGGTGGTTGAATGGTTCCTAATGAATCAGCCTGATATAGACTTGACATGGTCAATCAGAAAGCATACTGTCCTTCTAAATCGTGTATCTGAGTCATGATGGAGTACCTGCCAAAACTTAGCAAACTTTCAAACTCTTCTATACTCCTGCTGAATGACATGGAAATAAAATCACAGAATCACAGAATTGCAGAGCTTAGAGGCTTTGGACAATCTTGTCATCTCCTACCAGGAATCTCTTCCACAAAATTTCCAAAAAGTAGGTATTCAGTATCAACTTGAAAACTTTCAATAATAAGAAACTTGCTACCTACCAAGACTGATTTATTCCTTTTTAACAACTTTCAGAAGTTCCCCTCTTACATTGAACCAAACTTCACCCCCTTAAAACTTCATTTCAACATCACTATTAGTTCAGCCCTTTTTCATATGACCAATGAAATAGCTAAGTAGATAAAGCACAGGACTTAGATTCAGAAAGACCTGAATTCAAATCCCCTCTTAGGCACTCACTGGCAATGTGATTCTGGGCAAGTTAGCCTCTCAGCCTCAGTTTCTTCCTCTGTAAAACTGAGATGATAATAATAGCAATTACTTCACAGGCATGTGGTGAGGATCAACTGAGATAATATACATAATATGTTTTGCAAACTTTAAAGCATTAAATGATAATGGTGATGGTGGTGATGGTAATGGTGGTGGTGGGGAAAGTGATTATGATGATTATGATGATGGGTGATGATGATGATGGGTGATGATAAAGCCAATCCTTCAAATATTTAAACTGGCTCTCCAAATCATGTCAAGAGGAGGTGGTGTACATACAGCTTATTTTTAAATTTAATCTGCATGATTAACATTTTTTCTTTCTTTATTATAGACTATCATAAAACATTGGATTGTTGTTTAGTTAGGTTCAATCTTTCATGACCCCATTTGGGATTTCCTTGGCAAAGATACTGGAATGGTTTGCCATTTTCCTTTTCCAGCAAATTTTATAGATGACGGAAACAAATAAGGTAAACTGATTTGCCCAGAGCCACACAGCCAGTGTCTAGTGCCAAATTTGAACTCAGGCCTAGTAAAGGTTTTTGCATTCTTTAAATAAAGGTTTCCCAGGTCATACAAGAACAACCAGTGTTCCAGACCAGTGTGTCAACCAGATCTTTAGAATTTCCCTTTAATTGAATGCCTAAATTCAGTGTCTGTGCCGTCAACTCAAATTTTTAAATTAACATCAGCACACATTTCACTATTCTGATGAAGGATTATCTCTTCTCTAGTTATTGTCATATATGACATATAATGACATAGTATGAAAATCTAGCCAAATGCTTCTGCTATCTACCTCCTCTTCCTGGTTTCCCTGGGTTCCTTCAGGATTCAGATCAAAATGTACCTTCTAGAGGAGATTTTTCTCCTTTCCTCATCCCTCACAATGCTAACATCTGCCCTCAAATATTATCTCCAATTTACTTCTCTATATTTTATCTGCATATTACTGTTTGCATCTTGTTTCCTCCTTAGACTGAGCTTCCGGAGGGTAGGGATTGTTTATCTTTCTTTGCATTAACAGTGCTTAGCAGAATGAGGTATTTAATAAATGCTTATTGATTTAGCTTGACTTGATTTGATTGTCATGTAGTTTCTATAGAACCCCAGCTCCTTGAGGCCAGACACTTTCATTCTTAAAAAATTATAACCCCAGTTCCTGGCACTGAGCTTTGCACACAGTAGACATTTAATAAATGCTTGCTTAAACAGAATCCCAAAGAGGAGATACAAAAGAAGATACCCTGCTTTTTGCAGAGGTCAAGGACTATGGGAAAAATTTACATAATATATAACTTTTAGAATATATTCATTAGTTTTACTGAACTTTTTCTTTTCTCTTTTTTTTAAAAATGTTTTTATCTCTCTGGAAAGGGATGGGGAGGAAGAGCACAATAGAAAATATGGCAGGGGGGAGGGGGAGAAGAAAATGTGGGTGATCTAAAAACAGAAGATACCAATAAAGGTTTATTCAGAAAATAAATAAGGACTTGTTAAGTTGACTTAAATTCCCAATGAACTTTCACAATGGAAGGTGGTGGTTGGGTGGAAGAAACTGATGTTAACAGCTACAACACAACAGGCTTGAATGACAATTGAGATCTTCTCCAAGGCACCTCATTAATTTCTCTCTGGAAATCATTTGGGAAAGAATTGCTGAAAAGAACCCACCCCAAAAAAGCCTGCCTGCTAATTTGGCAAGACTGAAAAAGACAGATGAAGGCTATTCCTGGATAGGCGACTTAGTCTTTCCTCAGTGGGTTGTGACATCGAGTTGTGAAAGTTGTGGCTTTCAGAAGGTCCCACCTTCACAGCATACAGCACCCAAGGTGAGTTGGAATTTCACTTTTTGGTAAGTTCTAATTTTTCCCTTTCCTCTCTCCATTCTCAGCACTTGGGAAAACTCCTTCTCCTAGATGTCAATTGACAGAACTGTGGGAAAAGGTTGCTACCCTGTCATTTTTGCAGGATTTGCACAAAACTGTTGGTCCTGTGAAACATCAGAAGGGAAGTAGACCATCTGCCTTCCCTCCACACTCAAAGATTCCACAAGTCACTGGGAGCACTTGAAAGAGGGCTGTAGTAAGACCTAGTAAGACACCTTTCTCCTTCTGAATTTTTTTACAGCCTCCACCCTGGTGCTCCACACAAATAGACATACTTCAAGTTCATGAGCCTGGAGCAGAATGAGCCAGGAGAAGATGTGCTTCCCTCACAGACCAGGGGAGAAAAAAAGAAAAGAAACAAAAAGATCATCCACAAGGACTGATCATTCAGGGTTGCAGAGGTTGAGAGGAGGACAGGTTAACCAAAATTCTGAGTTTGCAGAATAGACTAACCATCAAAGGGCAAAGATATTTTCCATCTAATGAAATTTTTTGTTTGGATCTTATCTTTAATGTTTCCCCACAGAGGGTAGACTAGGATCCTAAAAAGCTCAATGTTTGCTCAGATGAGAAAGTAGACATTAAAGAGCATAGGAAAGAGAAATGGTGAGGGTTTTTTTCGATGGGCCAAAGATTGGATTGATGGATTGTTATTTTCTTTTCCAGAGGAGGAATTAAACTATGAGAGCCTAAGGAAAAGAACAAAAGTCATGAAAGGCAGGATTGAGAAGAAAGTCTTCGTCTAGAAAGGAGGGAAGTGTCTGGGTTAGCCACTCGTGAGCTTTGTTTTCTGCTTTGTCTGCTTGGAGGAATCTCAGAATCTATTTTTTCAAATATATGGATAGGTTCCCAAAACAGATTTAGAGTTATACGAATAAACTCTCAAGGTCATCAGTATAGGAAGAGCATTTCAGGCACTGGGCAGAGTGAGAGAGGCAATAATAGAAAAGCTTTCTGCCCTCGAGGATCTTCCAGTCTAATGAACACCTTTACATTTTAGCACAATTAATAGAAGTATTTGCTTCTTTGTTCAGGAAGCTCGGAGATAGAAAGAAACATAGATGTGGTTGAAGAAAAGATGGAATAGGCAATATCAGTCAGTCAAAAATGATGAATCGAGTCATAAGCAGAAGTTCCTGGAAGAAGTAAGTCTTAAACAAGATCAGTAAAGATATGAATGCAATGGTTCAGTGGAAGACATTCAGAAGGAAAGACATCACAAATAGGACCATGGGTTGACATGTACAGGACAGAGATAACAAATTGTTTTCTCTTGTTAGAATTATAATAATGAGTTAACAGCTACATGGTGCTTTCAAGCTCCCTGATTGCTTTATATGCATTACTTCCTTAGTAAAACATGGTGAAGTCAGAGCTATAGTCTTATGATCCCTATTTGTGCAATGAAAAATAATAAAGCATCAAACTTTAATAGCATTAAGAATTTTGGGGCACTTTATGTTGCATTCACCTGATGTATTTAATTGATGAACAAAGTGAGATGCAGATTTGAGTAAGAGCACATAGCTCATAGCATCACAAACTTAGACCTGGGAAAGGCTGTAAAGGTCATTGAGGACACCCCTTTCATTTTACAGATGAGAAGATTGAGGCAAAGAGGGATTATGAGATTTGTCCAGGATCACATAACTTATAATTGTTTAAGGTAGGATTCAAAACGAGGTCTTCAACTCTAAGTACATTAACCCATATTGATTCTCAGTATAGGAAGTCAAGAAAAGCAGTAAACCAATAAAGAGAAAATTGTTAATACTTCAAAGGTAAGATATGATAACTGATGTAAGAATTTTTGTATAATTTTTAATAAATGTGTCATAAATTCTATCTGTGCAAATGAATGCTAAATATAATTATTAGCAAAGGTTATAATTATACTTTGAAATAAATTTTTCATCCTACTATCTCTGATATATACAAATTCACTGAGTCAACTGGTATAGCTTAATTCTTCAAGTTATTCTTCAAAATTCTGGCTTTTTGGTCAATGAAAATCTTTAAGAGAACATTGTTCTGAGGCATCCTAATATAGTATGGGCAACATATATAGGGAATTGGATTTGAAATCAGGAAATCTGGTACTTAAATCCTAACTCACTGATTAGTTGCGTGACCTCAGGCAGGTCAATGTGCTTTAGTTTTTTCACACATTAAAAGGGGGCATGGATTTAATATGCTCTAAGGTCCCTTTCACCCATTAAAAAATCCATGAATTTGGGGCAGCTGGGTGGCACAGTGGATAGAGCACCAGCCCTGAAGTCAGGAGGACCTGAGTTCAAATCTGGTCTCAGACACTTAACATTCCCTAGCTGTGTGACCCTGGGCAAGTCACTTAACCCCAATTGCCTCAGCAAAAAGCTAAAAAAAATCCATGATTTAATCTAATCTATAATCTAAATTCAATTTTTGCCATCATCTTTGGTAAGGACAGATAGTATTTTTCAAGTTCTCTTGCTTACTTTTTTTTTTAACTGCACACTATATTTTTCCACCTAAACATCTGACATGTTGATTCTGTGTATTCCATCATTTTCATGCCCATAATTTCTGTAAGGATTGCAACTTACATTTTAGAGTTGGCTCCATTTTTTCCTCAGTAAACACGCTTAGCTCTCACTTCTTAAAGCTTTTCCCAATAACATAGATTTCAGGACTCTTTTCCTTTCTTCAATCACACAGCATGGTAACTGAATTTATTTACCTTCCTTTGGGCCCACTCCTTGCCCTACAGAAAATCTAGGCCATTCCAATTGCTCATGGGGGCCAAGTGGCCATTAAGAGGCAACTTGTTCTGACAGATAACAGGTTACAAATCACAGAAATGGACAGATACACTTGTAACCCTTTGGAAACAAGTTCTTTTTAACTGACCATACTTTGTTGAGACTCAATCCTTTCTCATTTCTCTTTGTTTGGTCCTGTGTGGGATAAAACAGCGAAACAACATTCTCCCCCTTAATTCTTCATATATCTGAATTCAGCTTGACATCAAAAAGTCCTTGACAATGTGGCTCACATCTACTTTTCCAGTTTTATCTCCTATTATTCCTCTTGCTTCACTCATCATTCCAGTCAAGGTAGAAAGCTGCCTCTTTGTAGATGACATTTTATCTGCTCTATTCATTCCTTGGCACAAGGAGTTTCCCACGTCTGGAAAGCACTTCTTTCTTCCATCAATGTATAGCTCAGGGGAGGAGAATTCTGAGAAAATGGTGGAATAGGTTGGTAAATTTCAAGCTCTCCAGATTTTCCCTACAAATAGAACAAATTTATGCCTTAAGGAAAACATAGACTGGTGAAAAATCAAGAAAGACTTGGGGTAGAATAGGGATCATCCTCCTACATCCCAAGAAGATCCAAAGAAGTACCCAGGGCCAGGGATTAACCCATGTGAAGTGCAGACATCTCCTGGATAGCTCCAAAGAAACACCAAGTAGATAGTCCTAGGGTTAGCTGGGTGTGGCTGAAGTCTCAGCAGGAACCATAAAAACTTTCATTTCCTGAACTGTTTGTGGAGTTGGGTCTGAGTCCAGAAAGACAGAATGAACCTCAGCTGATTAGGAACTCCAGGACACAGCCCGGGGCAAGAAGGAACCGGCACACTAGGAGTGTGGAGGCAGTGGGGCAAGGATGCTGCTGACATTTGCTAAAGGGGGAGTTCTTGTTTTGGGATTCCTGGTCAGAGGGGAGAACTAAAGTGAAGCCAGAGGTACCAACTTTTCACCCTCCAAATAGAGGTGCATACACTAATACCTCTTATTTTTAAAAAAAAAATAAACCAGCAAAGAAGAAAGAACCCCAAAATGGAAACTTACTATGGGAACAGGGAAGACTGGTGTTCATCTTCAGAGAAGGACACTGAAGTAAAAAAAGCTTCTTCCTCAAAGAGTAATGTGAAATGGCTCCCTGCCCAGAGAGAATGTATAGAAGAACTCAAAAAAGAATTGAAAAATGAAATGAAAGATATTGAGGAAAAACGTAAAAATAATAAAAACCATCCAAGAAAAACAAGATTATAGGAAAAAAAGTTAACCAACTAGAAAAGGAGATACAGAATCTCAAAAAGGGAGATAACACTTTGAAAATTAGAATTGGGAAAGGCCTGGAAAGGTTTATATGAACTGATACTGAGTGAAACAAGCAGAACCAGGATTGCATTTCACATAGTAACAGCAAGATTTTGTGCTGATCATCTATGAAAGACTTGGTTCTTCTCAGTGGTTCTGTGATCCAAGGCAATCCCAATAAACTTTGGATATAAAATGTCATCTGAATCCAGAAAGAGAACTATGGAGATTGGATATAAATCAATACATGCTATGCTCACTTCTTTTTTCTGTTTGTTTGTTTGTTTTCTCTCCTGTGGTTTTATCCCTTTGTTCTGATTTTTCTTTCTCAACATGATTTATAAAGAAATGTGTATTTTAAAAGTTAATATGCATGTATAACCAGAAAAAAACACAATAAAAAATCTAAAACACTAAAAAAAAAAAGAAAGAAAATTAGAATTGAGCAAGGGGACACCAGTGAAGTTATGAGAGACCAAGAAATAGCAAAACAGATTATAAAGAATGAAAAACAAAATAGAACAGAATGTGAAACACCTTTTAAGAAAAATGACAGATCTGAAGAATAGATGAAGAAGAGAAAATATAAAAATAATTAAACCACCTGAAAGTTGTGACCAAAAAAAAGGCCCCAATCTTTCTTTTGAAATGATATTCATTTCTCATGTAAAAAAACAAACAATTTGTTCATGTTGAGTTCCTTGAAACTGATCTTTGACATAGGCTCTTATATGTTAAATTTTCTATTAATTTGGGTTTGGTTGGTGAAAAGTCCTGAAAACCTGCAAAAGAACCCTTCAAAAGAAAGATTGGGGCAAAATTAATGCTTCATATGTCAGAGAAGTAAGATTTCAACCCAGGTGCTCTGATTCTAGCACCAGGGATCTTTCCCTATACTAAATATTTTTTATTGATTTCTTTGCAGAAATACTATATGTCCTAAGTAGAATGTAAGCTCTTTGAGGACAGGCACTACATTTTGTTTTTGTTTTTGAATCCCAATAACCTAGCATAGTGCCTTACCCAGAGTAGTTGCTTCACTAATTTTTTTATTAAATTGAACATTCATTAAGCTACTGCTTTAAATTTCTCTTCAATAAATATATACAACTCTTTTATTAACTCCTTTGTGTCTGAAATTACTTTTTATATCTTAAATTACTTTGTTTTACCTCCTAATAATAATAATAGATAGCATTTATGCTTTAAAAACTTTAAAGTTTAGAAAGTACTTTACAAACATTATCTCATTTTATTCTCATAGTAATCCTGTAAGATTAGTGCTACTACTATTCTCATTTTACAGATTAAAAAAAACTGAAGCAGAAAGAGATAAAATGATCTCTTTAGGTTTACACTAAGTCTTTGAAGCATTTGATCTCAGGTCTTCCTCACTTCATGCCCAGTGGAATATCCATGGAGACATTTAGCTACCTAAAATAAGAAATTGTTTTCTTTCTCTTCACTGTTCCTGAAACCTTTAAAAGTCCTGGCAGCCAAAATTGGACATTCTTATGAGAGTCTGACAAGTGATGTGCTAATAGAAAATGGCTTCCCAGATGGGACATGTCATAATCTAATTAAGTCATCCTAATATTATGTTGAGGGAAGACGGGAAGGGGCAGAATAACACACTGTCGATTCCTATTCACATGCATCCTTCTGTTGTATTATTCCTATCCATCTTCCCAACCTTAACTCTATGCTTTGGTCTCCAAATGTGCTGTTTCAAATTCATCTTGGTTGAAATTTATTTTTAAAATAAATTATTGTTTATTCTATATTAATTTATTCATTTCTATTCTGATGTTTTGAAGCACAGAAATCCACCCAATTTAATGCCCTCTATCAATAAATGCTAGTTTGGGGTCTCTTTCTAAAAGAATGCCTAAACCTCAATGTTTCAGTATACTCAAATATGCATATTCCCTGAAAAAATACTTTCCTGAGATTAGGGAAAGAATTTTCCCCAAAAAAACCTCCTCAATTACAAAGAGCAAACATTTAATTCAGGTTTCTCCTTCACATGGTATAGATTTAATCTTTCACAAAGAGTTCTCTCTTCTCTTTCAACTTTTTCTTCCCTTTCCCCTCCTGAGGTAACATATTTCTACCAATGCTTCCCTTGGTTGCTTTATCTATTTATCTTCCTTGTATTTCTGTCATCTAAGGTGTTTTCAAATTAAATAGCATGCTCACATCGGTTTGGTTTTCTTCAAAATAAAATGTTTCAAATGCCTCTTTTTCATTGAATGACCTTTTTTTTTTCATTGATGAGTAGGCTCAGGTTTGCCACCTATGTCACCTTGGGTAATACCTTGAGCTTCTTTTGCTCTTTAGAACAATATCCCATTGTATCATACAATTTCTGGTGGATGCAGAATAGCCTTGTATTATAATTGAAGGTCTTTCTTCTGGTTAGAAGTTTGTTTGTTTTTTTTTTTTTAGAGTTTGCTGTTTATCACTGGAAATACTAATTTAACTAGTGTCTGTCTTGGAGTTTATAACAGTTTTTGAAGGTGTTTTTTTTTTTCTAAAAGCAATCTGTGGATTCTTTCAATCTGTATTTTGTCTTTTAGGTTCAGAAGTTGTAAGTAATTTCCTTCTATTATTTCTTTCTTTTGGTGTTGAGAGTTTTTTTTTAATTTCTTGTGCTTTTGTGAAAGATGTACAATACATAAGTTGGGTCTACCCATTTTATATTCAATATTAATTTGTTTGTATGGAGATCAAGAGTTCTTCTCCCAAGAGACTACTTAACTGACCTAGAAAAAAATAGCAACAAAATTCATCTGGAAAAACAAAAGGTCAAGAATTTCAAGGGAATTAATGAAAAAAAAATGGAAATGAGGGTGGCCTAGCTGTACCAGATCTAAAACTATATTATAAAGCAGTGGTCACCAAAACCATTTGGTACTGGATAAGAAATAGAGTAGTGGATCAGTGGAATAGGTTAGGTTCACAGGACAAAATACTCAATGACAATAGTAATTTAGTGTTTGATAAACCCAAAGACCCCAGTTTTTGGGATAAAAACTCACTATTTGACAAAAACTGCTGGGATAAT
Organism: Myrmecobius fasciatus; assembly: GCA_023553655.1. Lineage (NCBI taxonomy): Eukaryota > Metazoa > Chordata > Mammalia > Dasyuromorphia > Myrmecobiidae > Myrmecobius > Myrmecobius fasciatus. The sequence goes on from JAJPUD010005146.1 coordinate 160,221, forward strand.
TGGAAACTAGTCTGGAAGAAATTAGGCATTGACCCACACCTAACACCATATACCAAGATAAGGTCAAAATGGATTCATGATCTAGGCATAAAGAATGATATTATAAACAAATTAGAACAATGTAGGATGGTTTAACTCTCAGACCTGTGGAGGGGGAAGGAATTTGTGACCAAAGAAGAACTAGAGGTCATCATTAATCACAAAATAGACAAGTTTGACTATATCAAGTTAAAAAGTTTTTGTACAAACAAAATGAATGCAGACAAGATTAGAAGGGTAGCAGTAAACAGGGAAAATATTTTTACATCCAAAGGTTCTAATAAAGGCCTCATTTCTAAAATACATAGAGAATTGACTCAAATACATAAGAATTCAAGCCATTCTCCAATTGATAAATGGTCAAAAGATATGAACAGACAATTTTCAGACGAAGAAATTGAAACTATTTCTGGTCACATGAAAAGGTGCTCCAAGTCACTATTGATCAGAGAAATGCAAATTAAGACAACTCTGAGATACCACTATACATCTGTCAGATTGGCTAAAATGACAGGAAATGATAATGATAACTGTTGGAGGGGATGTGGGAAAACTGGGACACTGATACATTATTGGTGGAACTGTGAACGGATCCAACCATTTTGGAGAGCAATTTGGAGCTATGCTCAAAAAGTTATCAAACTGTGCATACCCTTTGACCCAGCAGTGTTTCTACTGGGCCTATATCCCAAAGAGATTTTAAAGGAGGGAAAGGGACCCACATGTGCAAAAATGTTTGTGGCAGCCCTTTTTGTAGTGGCAAGAAACTGGAAATTAAAAGGATGTCCATCAATTGGAGAATGGCTGAATAAATTATGATATATGAATGTTATGGAATATTATTGTTCTGTAAGAAACGACCAACAGGAGGATTTCAGAGAGGCCTGGAGAGACTTGCATGAACTGATGCTGAGTGAAATCAGCAGAACCAGGAGAACATTATACACAGCAACAAGACTATATGATGATCAATTCTGATGGACATGGTTCTCTTCAACAATGATGTGATTCAAACCAGTTCCTATTGTTCAGCAATGAAGATAGTCATATACATCCAGAGAGAGGCCTGTGGAAACTGAGTGTGAACCACAACACAGCATTTTAATGCTTTCTGTGAATATTTCCATGCATTTTGTTTTCCTTCTTAGGTTGTTTTTTCTTCTTCTCTTTCTAGATCTGATGTTTCTTGTGCAGCAAGGTAACTGTATAGATATGTATACATGTATTGTATTTGTCATATAATTTATCCTATTTAGCATGTATTAAATTACCTGTCATCTAGGGGTGGGGGTGGGGGGAAGGAGGGGAAAAGCTTGGGAAAAAAAGTTTTTGCAAAGGTCAATGTAGAAAAATCACTCATATGTTTTGTAAATAAAAAGCTTTACAAAAAAAGAGATCAAGAGTTCTTTTTAAATATTATTGATTTTTGTTTTTCTTCTTCCAGATGGTTCTTCACTTTTGTGTATTTGCATCCCCAGTCAATTGTCCTTACTTGGGTTCTTTGGCAAAGTTCACCACCATGGATTTAATTTTTCTATTCTACCAATTATTTCTGCTGCACTGGCCATAAGTTCCTCTTTCATGATTCTTATTTCTCTCAAACCATTTAGAAATATCTTGCTTTGCTTCCACATTCTTTAAGAAATTCACAGGGTTCTCCATCATATCAGTTATAGATTCATTTTCTCTTGTCTTGCAACGTTTATTCAGAGATATACACGTTTAGCTTATCTAGAAGCCATTTTCCCTTTTATCATTAATATCTTTTCTATGGGTGGACTTTTGGGTCATGTGAACAACAGAATGTTGGACTAGACATTTTCACTGATCTCCATGACTTCTAAAACCTCTTTGAAACAGAAATTAATTTTCAATGATTAGGTAACCTCAGCTATTTCCATCATCTAGGACAACCAGAATCCAAAAAAGATTGGAAAAAAAACAGGAACTGACACTTATTGACCCTGAAGTCACTTAGCCCTCCTCCCCCATCTCCCATACTATTGACAATGAAGCTGTACTAAGTAGACCTAAAGGCATGACATAGGTTTACTTCAAAATCCACGTCTACATCCTGTATCCTACCTCCCTCTTTCCAGTACCATAAAGACACCAGATCTAGACCTTGGGGATTTGCTCAAGCCAAAAGAACCAGGTTGCTTGCATTCCTTCAAGAGTAAAAATTTACTAGGGGTTGCGACCCAGAATCATCAGTTCTGCAAAACTCTGAATTGCTGGTAATGGAAAAAAGGCTCTGTTCATGTCAGGGAAAGCAGTCTCTGAACTGCTAGTGTCAGTCATAAAAATAAAGAAAACAAGGAATGGAACAGATCACCAGGATAGGATACAGTGTATGTGAGGAGTTGTGCATTTGTACTGAGAGAAAGATCACAGAATCTAGATGGGACCACTTCGGTCCATCCAAAAATCAGTGGGAACAGAGATTTAAGCTACTCTTTGTGGGAGAAGGCTTAAATACTGAGATCCAGCCCCCAGGAAACAACAGCCAAAAGGAATGGAGTCAGGAAGTGAGGAATAAGTAAGAGGAGTGGGAAAAGACTAAAAGTATCAAAGATTTAAGGAAGAAAAAATCTCAAAAAAAAAACCCTTGAAAAACAGTTACAACAGAAGGAAATATAGCTTCCAGATCTAGTAAATTAGTTCAGGGATCCTTGAATAAACACTACAAAATAAAGGAAAATGATCCAACATTGGATAAGACAGAGAACTCTGTAGATTCAAGGAGAACATGAAATTACAACATGCTCTTCTTGAGAAACGAGAATTACAAAAGCATAATTTGTTATCTGGTCAACAAAAATAATAAGCAGAATAGAAAAACTGTAATTTTCAATAGTAAGCCTCACCAAAGAAAAAGAGAGAACAATAGGTTGAGAATGCAAATACACAGAAGTGAAGAATGGCCTAGAAAAAGAGAAACAAAAAACAAGAATATTAAAAAGAAATATGTTCATAATGCAAATCAAAGAAAGCATTTGAAGAGATAACCAAAGGATGATAGTTCATCCAGAAAAACATGACAGACCAAAAAAACAAAAACAAAAACAAAAACAAAAACAAAAACAAAACAAAACAAAACAAAAACAAACCAAAAAAAAAAAAAAAAACCCTGATACCATAATGAATGAAATAATAGAAGAGAATTGACCAAGAACTTTTGTACATAGAAAATGAAATTCCAATTGTAAGAATTCACAGGTCACCTCCAGGGGAAAAAATTCAAGGTTCAACTCCAAAACACAGAATGGTTAAATTTAACAATTCAACTTAGAAATAAGTTCTGAAAACCATCAAAAGAAAGATCTTCAAATTCAAAAGGTAGGACATTTGAATAAGACAAGACTATTGTGGAATAAAGTCGCTAGAAAAACAAATGGAGAAGGGAAATGTGTAACAAAAAGTGTTGGAACTAAGGATGTAGCTCAGGGTGATCTATCCTGCAAATCTGAGCTTAACCATTTCCAAAGACAGATGTTCAATAATAAAGAAGAGTTTAAAACATTTTTAGGAAAAAAAACAGAACAAGAATTTTTTTTCCTCAAATAATCGCAAACAACAGAAATGCAAGAAAAGTGAATAAAAAGTGAAAGTGAAGAAAAGTACAAATAGCAATAGTGACTGCCAGCAAGACATTTCTTCCTAAATATACACAAGGAGAGAGAGGTGAAAGTGGAATTCTGATAGAAATTACAGTGAAGTGGCAGGCAGGGAATATTTTGGACAGAACCTGTTAACACTGTGCCTAATTTTGTGGTATTACATTATAATATAAGAAGGCACATGAAGTAGGGCAAATGAGCAAGGGAATAGAAAGGAATTAATAGTGTTCTGGGATCAAATCAAGGACTAGCAATGAGGGGAAAGTTACCTCTCTAGTCCCAAGGGGAAAAAGAGACTTCAAGGAAGTGAGTAAGGAGGAGGGAACAAAAATTAAAAAACAAATATTCAGAAAATAAAAAATTAAGGAAATTGTAGATACTTTAATAATAATAAACATAGATATACTTGAAATTCTATAACATCAAAATTCACAAAGGAAATATTATCTCAACTTCAAGACTATATAGACAATAACATAATCATGACAGGAGATTTCAATAGTCCTCTCTTACTTTTGAATTAGTCTAGCAGAAAGATAAACAAAAGGGGAAACATGAGACTGAACAAATTTCTGGAAAAAAAAATGTTAAAAGACTTATAGCATCTTCTAAATAAGGCAGCAATAAATACATTTATCTACATCATATGGGCCATATACTAGGGCACAGATAAGACAAACAAACTTACAGACAAAAAAAATAGTCTTTATATCCTTTATAGAGTATAATACAATAAGAATAGAAATTGGTTCAGGAGCCACAAAGAAAAAATATAAATTCAAATGAATATTTAACAATAAAATCTTAAATGACAAGTAGATCAAAAAACAAATCATAGAAACAATAACCAAGTAAAAGAAACATAATGATAATGTAAACATAATGACAAAACGATAATGTAAAATATCCCAGTATTTTTGAAATGCAACTAAAGTATTCTCAATGGAGAAAACTGTATCTTTAAAATTATATCCTTGAAATTCTTATAATACATTAACAAAATAGAAAAAAGGAAGATTAACTGAATGTGCATTTTTTTAAATTAGGAAATCAAAAAGCACGCTTAAAAGAAGCACAAAAGGTGATATTTAAAAATTAGAGGTGAAATGATAAGTTTGGAAGTATGTATACATATATTCGATTTGCCAATATTTTAACGTGATTAACATGTAGTGGATATCCTGCCATCTAGGGGGAGGGGTGGGGAGTTGGGGGGAAAAATTTGTGGCGGAAAACTATGTAAGGGTTATTGTTGAGGAATTACCCACACATATGTTATTCAAATAAAATAAAAATTAAAAAAACAAAAAAAAAAAATTAGAGGTGAAATAGATAAAATTAGAAATAAAAAAACAGAAATGATAAATAAAATTAAATGATAGTTCTCTGAAAATACTAATAAAATTGATAAACCTTTAACTAATCTAATTTTGAAAAATAGAGCAAAAAGTCAAATCAATAAAACAAATCGGCAAGATGAAATCATAGCAAAGCCAGAAAAATAATGTTAAAATCAGAATAAATTATGCGGTTATATGCAACAAAACTGAGAATACAAAAGAAATAAAGGAATGCTTTCAAGAATACAAAATACTAAAATTATCAGAAGACCAGAATGATTTTCAATAACTTCATCTCAGGAAAGATCTAGCTATTTAAAAAATTGAATGGGGGCAGGAGGGAATTCCTAGATCTAATAGATTCACAAAAAGAATATCAAACTTTTTTTTTTTGCCCCTTATTTTTTTTTATTTTTTTTATTTTTTATTTTTTTGTTAAAGCTTTTTATTTGTATAACATATGTATGGGTAGTTCCCCAACATTGATCTTTACAAAGCTTTCCATTACAAATTTTACCCCCAGTCCCCTCCCCTCCCCTAGATGGCAGGAAGTCCACTACATGCTAATAATGTTGAAATGCTTGAGAAGTTATGCAAGAAAAATCCTATCTACAAGAAAAAAAAAAAGAATCAGAGAAAGGCAACACAATGCAAACAAATGTCAGTAGAGATCATGAAAATGTTATGTTGTAGTCCATATTTCATTTCCCTCTCTCTGGGTGTATATGGTTTTCTTCAGTGAACAACTGGAACTGGTTTGAGACAATTCTTCGTTGCAGAGAGCCATGTCCATCAGAATTGATCATCATGTAATACTGTTGTTGCTGTGTATGATGATCTCCTGGTTCTGCTCGTTTCACTCAGCATCAGTTCATGCAAGTCTCTCCAGGCCTCTCTGAAATCGTCCTGCTGGTCATTTCTTACAGAGCAATAATATTCCATAACATTCATATACCATAATTTATTCAGCCACTCTCCAATTGATGGGCATCCCTTCAGTTTCCAGTTTCTAGCCACCACAAAAAGGGCCGCCACAAACATTCTTGCACATGTGGAAGAATATCAAACTTTTAAAGAACAGTTAGTACACAAATTATTCTAAAAAACTGAGAAACAAAACACCCTGCCAGAACTGTTTTATAAGGCAAATAGAGTCCTAATATTCAAGCCAGAGAAATAAGAAACACAGAAAGAAAATTATAGGCCAATATCATTAAGGAACACTAACTTAAAATCCTATAAAACAACTTATAGAGTTTTATCCAATAAATCATTCATTGTGATCAAATGATATTTATACCAAGGATGTAAGGATATTAGAGAAATCATCAACATAATTAAACACACCAAAAACCAAAAACCTCCAAAATCACATCATCATCTCAATGATACAGGAAAATATTTTGACAAAATATCATGTTTCATGCTAGAAATCCTAGGAAGCATAGCCATGGAAGATTTTTTTTAAAATATCACAACATCTAAAACCAAAAACAAACCTCATGTACAATGGGAATACATTGTAATCTCTTTCAATAAATATAGCAATGAAACAAGTCTGTCTTTATTTCCCCACTGCTATAGATGTGGCTGTATCTTCCTCATTATCATATGATACAGTTCTGGAAGTGCTACCAATAAGAGATAAAAAAAATGAAAGGAATAAAGATAGATAAAGAGATAAAAAAATTATCCCTTTTCACTGATAATAGGATGATTTACTTGGAAAATCCAAAGGAATCAGCAAATATAATAATTGAAACAATTAATAGCTTTCACAAAGTTGCAAGCAACTAAATAAATCCAAAAATCAACAGTATTTCTACACAATAATCACAAACACAAGAAACAATAACAGAAATAAAAACCTTATTCCAACTACAAAATATGCAAATTGTATATATGGAAATCAACCCCCCAAAACATTTCACAAAAGACTTGTATGGATTCAATAACAAAACATTCCTTATATAAATAAAGAACAACTAAGATAACTGAATGAATACTCAGTACTCATGGAGTACTTATGGCTAAGCCATGTCAATATAATAAAATTGACAATATTAGCAAAATTATTTTATACTTAATACTATGATAATTAAACTACCAGGGGCAGCTAGGTAGCGCAGTGGATAGAGCACCAGCCCTGAAGTCAGAAGGAGCTTAGTTCAAATCTGGTCTCAGACACTTAACATTTCCTATCTGTCTGACCCTGGGCAAGTTACTTAACCTCAATTGCCTCAGCAAAAATAATAATAATAATAATAATTAAACTATCAAGATGATACTTTACATATCTTGATAAAATAACAAAATAAATTTGAAAAGATTAAAGACCTGTAATATTAAATGAAATGATGAAAAGAAGTAAGGATGAAGAGGAAATAGCACTTCCAGACTCCAAGCTATATTATAAAGCAGTGTTTATCAAAACTATGTAATATCATTTAAAAAATAGAGATAATATTTGGGAATTTATCTACCAAGAGAAAGTCAGGAACTATATGAACTAAACTACAAAACACTTTCCACACAAGTAAAATCAGGCCTAGTCAATTGGAAAAACTTAAAATGCTCATGGGTAGGCTGAGCGAATATAATAAAAATGACAATACTACCCAAACTAATTTACTTATTTAGTGTCATACCAATCAAACTCCCAAGAAATTATTTTACAGATCTAGAAAAAATAGTAGCAAAATTCATTTGGAAGAACAAAAGGTCAAGAGTTTTAAGAGAATTAATGAAAAAAAAAAAGGCTGATGATGGTGGACTTGCTGTACCAGATTTAAAACTATATTACAAAGCAGAAGTCATCAAAACCATTTGGTACTGGCTAAGAAATAGAGTTGTCGATCAGTGGAATAGGATAGAATCACAAGACAAACGAGGCAATAACTATAGCAATTTAGTCTTTGATAAACCCAAAGACCCCAGCTTCTGGGATAAGTACTCACTATTTGACAAAAACTGCTGGGAAAATTGGAAACTAGTGTGGAAGAAATTAGGGCTTGACCCATATCTAACACCACATACCAAGAAAAGATCTAAATGGGTTCATGTTCTGGATATAAAGAGTGATACTATAAGTAAATTAGAGGAACGTAATATAGTTTACCTCTCAGACCTATGGAGATGGAATAAACTTATGTCCAAAGAAGAACTGGAACTCTTAATTGAAAACCAGATAGATAACTTTGACTATATTAAGTTAAAAAGTTTTTGTACAAACAAAACTAATGCAGACAAGATTAGGAGGGAAGCAATAAATTGGGAAATCATCTTTACATTTAAGGGTTCTGATAAAGGTCTCATTTCTAAAATATATATAGAATTATCTCATATTTATAAAAATTCAAGCCATTCTCTAATCGATAAATGGTCAAAGGATATGAACAGACAATTTTCAGAGGATGAAATTAAAACTATTTGTAGTCATATGAAAAAGTGCTCCAAATCACTACTGATCAGAGAAATGCAAATCAAGACAACCCTGAGGTACCACTACACACCTGTCAGATTGGCTAAAATGACAGGAAAAGATAATGATGAATGTTGGAGGGGATGTGGGAAGGCTGGGACACTGATGCATTATTGGTGGAGCTGTGAACAGATCCAGCCATTCTGGAGAGCAATTTGGAGCTATGCTCAAAAAGTTATCAAACCGTGCATACCCTTTGACCCAGCAGCATTTCTATTGGGCTTATATCCCAAAGAAAACATAAAGGAAGGAAAGGGCCCCACGTGTGCAAGAATGTTTGTGGCAGCCCTTTTTGTAGTGGCTAGAAACTGGAAACTGAATAGATGCCCTTCAATTGGAGAATGGCTGAATAAATTATGGTATATGAATATTATGGAATATTATTGTTCTGTAAGAAATGACCAGCAGGATGATTTCAGAGAGGCCTAGAGAGACTTGCATGAACTGATGCTGAGTGAAATGAGCAGAACCAGGAGATCATCATACATGGCAACAACAATACTATATGACAATCAATTCTGATGGACATGGCTCTCTTCAACAATGAAATGTTTCAAACCACTTCCAATTGTTCACTGAAGAAAGCCATATACACCCAGAGAGA
>JAJPUD010005147.1:0-61514 GCA_023553655.1 Myrmecobius fasciatus
TTCCTTCCTAATCCTTTGTCTCCTTACACTTAGTCACCAGGAGAGCTCTGTGATCTAGACACACCATGCCCTCTTCACCTCTTGAGGCTCTCAAATTTCCTCAGTTCCTGTAGAACTCACTTTAAACCCCTTCTTTTGCAAGAGGTCTCTCTAGAATTCCCAGATCCTGACATACTTAGTTGAGATTACCTTTCGGCTATCTTGTGTATGTTTATATAAATGTAGAGGGGCATATACCTTTATATATACATATATACAAAAATATATTGTATGTATGTAGTTATTGTCTCTACTCCACTCCCAATTAAAATATGACCTTTTTGAAGGCAGGCACCGTGCCTTTGCCTGACCCCTGCGCTTAAAGCACAGTGTCTGGCTGTACACAGGAGCTTCATAAAAGCTAATTGATTGACCCAAAGCACAAAGAAGTTGCTGACTGACTTTAATATAGAGGGTTTCCATACTGGTGAGCTAAAATGAAATCCCTTGTTCGAGGCCCTATTCCTATACGGAAAAAGTGGGATAAAACATATCATCATGGACAGGGATGACTGTGGGTGACAGACCACTCCAGGCGGTTTGGGAGGCGCACAGCATATTGGGTAGATGGCCTGAGCAAGGAGCTGTGAGCATCTCCAGATAAAATGGGGAACGGAGAGGCGTGGGTGGAGCTCCGCCCTCCTGCAGAGTCCTCAAGACCATGAGATCCAGACTCTACTGTAAATAGGAAGGTCAAGGAGGCGGAGAACGACGAGCCTGGACTGGACACTAAGGCATAGAGAGCTTTGGGGAGGGGCTGTTCGGAAGGATAGCTGGGTACATCGAGGCGCTGGGTGGGTCCCTTGCTGCAGTGCCCAAGAGACTGGTCCATTCCAGAGAAAGATTCTCAAGCAGTTGCCTTGACAACGAGACGTTCTACTATTGGTCACGTCCCTGACGACACAAGAGAGCAGGGCACTCGGCCCGCCTCCAGTTCTGCCCCTGTGCCATCCTTACGCAGATAGGCCCCACTCCGCCCCCGACCTTTACGTTAGACCCCGCCCCATCCCATTGTGACATTTGGATAGGCCCCGCCCCCTGCCTATCGGGGCTCGCACCGTGCTTTTCAGCCGGTGGATCACTTGCTCCTGAGACCCAATTACGTCCCGAAGTTGTTGGAAGGCGAAAGAGAATATAGTCTCTTCTTCCAGGGAATTCTTAGAAGCCTCCGCCATCTTTCGCCCCTACCTCCAGTTCGTTAGAAATGGCTGCCTTTTGATTCCTTGTCCTTTCTGGGCCAATGAAAGAGCTGACTACCTACGCCGAAAATCACAGCATCCGGGGCGGGTCCTCAGCCCTACCAACAGATCTTGGAACACCATCTGCTCAGAAAGAAGTCTCGCGAGAGGACTTAAAAGGTTGTGAATATGACAAACCTAGAGAGCCACGTGCTGTGAATGACGGGGCTGCAGTGGGCACAGAAGACAGAGCTACTGTCTTCACCCCGCCATATTGAGCCGTGTCATTCTGACCCCGTTTTCTCAAAGCACATCTTCCCTGCAGTTTCCAAATCCACGTTTTCCTTTTTTTTTTTTTTTTTTTTGGTTGCCCTGAAGAAGTCCTATAAAAAGCCTCATACGATTATAGGAAATTTCCAGTTTGTATTAATGGCAAGGGGCTTCAGAAAGGAAAATTGAATCTGGTCCTTTGACTCCACTAGAGCAGAGCTGGGAGTGATTGTTGATAAATAATCCTTGAATGGCATGAATGATGAAGGATATGATTTAGGTAAGGAGTCGAGAACTCTAGCCCAATTTGTATATATTGTTGCCACCAACTAGCTCTTAAAAATGCTTAGAATTATAAAAAAGAATAGCATCCTATTCTCATGCAGAGCCACAAATAGTATAGGACCACAAGGCTTTGTCCCAGAGCACAACTTATCTAGGAGCAGCAGCGTTTGTTCTCTATGCAGCTCAATTTCATCTTCCTCAGCTTTTACCATGTCCAGATTTCCTTTCCTGTGATGGTTTCCTAGCACTGCTTTTCGCTTCAATCAATGGCATGAAGGGCCAAATTCTTTGGGGGACAGGCTGCGGTCATTTTCCAGCTCAACTGAGAACTGTCCTCTGCCTGCCATTGGCCACCTCATCTCCCAACTGAATTTGTCTTAAGCATAATATTTTCTAGTATAAACCTATTTTCATATAAACCTATGGTGCACCTGACCTGACTCTAATGTGAGATTTTTCTTTTTGACAGATGAAATTAAAGTCATAATAGAACCAGAGGAAGGTATAGGAAAAACCCACCATTTTCATCAAAAGTGACTTGCAGTGGACTGACATAAATACAGACTAGAAATACCAGAATTTTTCAATCTGTAAAGGTTAAAAGAGACAACATAATTAAAATCTAAAAAGATGAAACTCCATCTTGCCTAGTTAACTGACATGGTCCTATTCGTCATGGTGTGAAATACTAGGATGAAAAAAATAGTAAATTTAGGATACAAAAAATACATGAAACCAAGTCTTTCTTCAGACTGCAGATAATTTGACTAGCAAATATATGAGCTGACTCTAGCATTCAAGCCCCTTTATATAATCCTGCTCCATATTACCTGTTCAGCCTTATTTCATACTCTTCTCCTCTACAAAGTTCTACATTCCAGATTACTGGCCTACTTTTTATTCCTAGATTTGTTGCTATGTCTGTTGTATCTTGTCTTAATGTCCACCTCAGTTCCTGCTCTCTCCTCCATGGAGCCTTTCTGATAAAGAGGACCATCAGCTTGTCCCCCTGGGAAATAAATATACCCTGAGAACTCTGTTGGAAACAGGGGTCTTTGGTTAAATAGACTTGTTTGATCCATTGTGGTAATACCTATAGTACTTAAAATATTTCCAATCTCTAATTGGTCTGATTGTTTCATATGTATACTGCTTTCCCAGGGTGAAAATAATTTGTCCCTTTTTCCAATGGCTCCTTTCACTTTGCCTGACTATCCTTTGCTATTATTTATTTATTTATATGCATTTCCTTACACCTAGGCTGTACTGTAAGAACTTTTAGAGAAGGACTTACATTCTTTTAACTTCACTTTTAATACAGTAGTTTAGTGCTTTGACACAAGGTGTGAACTTCATTATTCCATGGGCAGAGCCTCTTATTGGTAAAATGATTCTGGGATAAATAATTTGTTGCTTGATTCAATATGTCAATATTTGCCTATTAGCACTTAATTCAAAATAGCATTAGAAACGGCCCACCATCTATGATTCCTAAAAGCAATCAAAATCCCATTTTCAAAAGATATGCATAAAAGGAGTATATCAGGCCTTGAAAGCTTGGGGTTGACTCTATTGACAAAACAATTGAGTAGACAATTTGTTGCCTGACCCCAATACGTCAATACTTACCTTAAAAACATTTAAAATCTCCTTGTCTTTAATTGGTCTCTGTAATTTGTGAATAACCTTTGCCTTGAAAACAAGACCATGATTTTTCTGGAGGATGGGGAAGTCTTTCCTATTTTAACTTTTATCTTCTTTTATTAGTGGCTAGGTACAGGATTGGACCCTTAGAAGGGGTTAAAAATGTCTACTGATCAACTGAGTTAGATAAATTCCTAGGAAGGAATTTTGCTTATAATCCTGCCTTGCTTATGTAATTCACTTCTCATTCCTGTTCAAGTAGTATATACTTATATACATATATATACATACATACATACATACATACATACATACACACACACACACACACATATATATATACATACACACACACATATATATGCATTTTGTGCCATACTGTCTCCACTCAGGTCTTATTCTTTCTGATGTCTCATTGTGATCCAGAGGTAACCAGGTTCCTGAGAGTTATATCAACAGAATCAAAATTTTGGCAGGTTCTACCAAGCTGGATAAGTCCTGAAGGTTAGTTCAATGATAAAAAAGCACCTGCTATCCAAAGAACAGTATAGCTAAGTATGGAGAAATCACAAGACTGACTATACTAGGTAAAGAATTTTTAGGCCATGATGACTTTCAAAAGAAATAAAAAGAGAAAATTGCCTTCAGAACTGTGTGATTCCTCTTCTACAGTGATACAGGAAATGGTAAAGGAGTTAAAGGTGTTAAAAATCACATATTTCTTAGGAACATCTAACAAATATTGATTTAATATGGCTAAAACAATTAAATGTGAGATCTTTATCTAAAACCAACAAGTTGATACCATTCTAGCAGAACTAACCTGTTCCAAATTGACATTCTCAACACAAATGAAACAGAAGGAAATGAAGTTGCAGTCCAGTGGAAGGATTGCTCATAGGTTCTCCTTGGAGACAATACAAATGAAGGAGTTGAGATGGTTGTTTCATTGTGCACTCAAAATGATATCCATTCTTGTGCAGTAAGATAACTGTATAGATATGTATACATGTATTGTATTTGTCATATAATTTATCCTATCTAGCATGTATTAGATTACCTGTCATCTAGGGGTGGGGGGTGGGGGGAAGGAAAGGAAAAGCTTGGGAAAAAAAAAAGTTTTTTTGCAAAGGTCAATGTTGAAAGGTCACTCATATGTTTTGTAAATAAAAAGCTTTATAAAAAAAATAAATTACAAAACACTTTCCACACAAAAAAAACAAAAAAAATGATATCCAAAAGTCTTCATTTCACATGGTCCTGATAATTCCTCTTTCCTTCAAGTAGTTATAATGAATTTTGCAAACAGACTACCAAGGAAAAATTGTGGCCCATGTGTCACTATTTATTTGTTTTAGAGAATGAAATATTAAAAAATTCTATGAATGATTTGATCCTCCAAACTAAATAGGATCATGCATCTAGTTCTGAGATTCAAGGGTCTAGAAGTCTATTTCCCCAACTCCATTTTTACAGATAAGGAAACTGAGGCTACCCAATGAAGTTTAGTGACTTGTCTAATGTGACACAGCAAGTAAGCAACAGAAATTGGATTTTTACCCAGGCTCTCTTATATCAGGGTCAGTTCTTTTCCTTGTATCACACTGCTTTTCCTAAATTAATATATATATATATATACATATATATATATATATATATATATCTTCATTATTGGTGACTTTGATGTGAAGATAGGAACAGAAGCAAGATCAGTGAAAAATCATGTATTACACTGCTTAAAAGTTAATATATGTATATCTTCATTATTGGTGACTGATGTGAAGATAGGAACAGTAGCAAGATCAGTAAAAAATCATGTCCAATAATATTACTTTGAATCAAGAATAACAAAGCTAAAAGCTTATTTACTCAAAACCTATATTTGTGATAGGGGTCAGTGGCACACCACAATATACAGACATCATGAATATTTTCTTTTTTTATTATTATTAATACTTTTTATTTGCAAAACATATGTATGGGTAATTCCTAAACATTAACCCTTACAAATCTTTCTGTTACAAATTTTTCCCCCCTACTCCCCACCCCTCCCCTAGATAGCAGGATATCCACTACATGATAATTATGTTAGAATACTTAAATCGAATATATGTATAGTTATTGCCACACATCATTTTTTTTGTTCAGGAGAAATCATATCTATAAGAGAGAATAATCCGATAAAGGAAATACAATGCAAGCAAACATCAATAGAGAACACATCATGAATATTTTCTTTGAGATGAATATCTGGATGATGATGATTACTGAATAAGATTACAAAAACAGTATCTGTATAAAGGAAATAATTACTAATATAGGAGTCATTACAGAATTAGATGAGATTTATGGGTCTAGGGTTGAAGAGATACCCCAAGTCCAAATTTAGTCCAAATCGTTAATTTTATTAGTAGTTTAGGGTAGTTTAGGGACTTAACCATGGGTAGCTAAGTGATTTAGTCTTATATTCACATAGGCAGTATAAGCATCACAGCTGGGATTTGAACCCAGTTTCCCTGAAACCAGAGCAAACACTTTTCTATATCTCATTGTATCCTAAGTGTCTGCTTGGTCAGAGCAAAAATCAATACATTAGCAGAAAGGATAAAAATGAGAAACCCTATGGATAGTTACAGTAGTATCAACTCAAACTGTTTAAGCAAGATAAAAGAAACAAGAAGGAAAATGACAAAAATGATACTATTACCATTTCAGAGAGAAGTTTAACAAATGCAAATAGTACTGACAAAGAGGGGGCTGAAGAAGCTCCAAAGCCATGTAAAGCAGTTTGCTCTTGGTAATGAGATATAGTAGGCAAAGACAGGTACTAGGTTAAAGTACAAACAGAATTTTCAAAACATTGCTTTATCAAAACAGCAAAAATCAGCAGAGGGAAAAGACAAGTTTGTGTATGATTCCACAGGAGTACATGGAAATGAAAATAGGTATGAAATACCTCACTGTGGTTCTATACAGATCCATTCTAACCCAGTGATGCTGATGGAAATATCCCATTCAGCTCCACTACTCAAATACTGAATGCATAGGTGAAGAAATGGTCCATTCTAATTTCCAGGACAATTCTTAGTTGAGATTTTCCATAATCCAAGATATTCTCTTTGCTATTTTTTGCTTTATAATATTTTAGACCTCGTTCCAGTTCTTTTTGTCATCTTTATCACCAGGACATTTTTCTCAGAGACTTTACCTTGAGTGTTGTGGGGTTCTCTATATGTTCGTAGGATTTTGCCCCCTGGGTATTCTCTTGTACCAAATTATTTTTCCCCCCATATCTTTCTTTGCTCATTTGATCAACTTAGTTGGAAAGTGGGTCAAGCTCTGAAAATTGAAAGATATGGGCAAAATCTGCCCTGGTGCTGAGTCTTGTGGCCAAAAATAGACCTCCTTCCAAGAAACTCTAGGGCTGCTATATGACTTGTGGGGGGAATCTCTTGCCACAGGGCTCAGTACATTAAGTTTTGCTTGGGGCCTTTCTTACTAACTCAACTCTAGACTGGGCTCATTCCAGGACTCATCTACTCCCTAAATCTATTCTCCTTCCTCTAGACTTGTACTGAGGGCTCCTGAAGTCACATTTCTGAGATAATCCTTGGTTAGGCCCTTTCTCCTGAAACTGGGTCCCTTCAGGGTAGTTCGACACTTTGCTTTCCTGGATATACTATCCTGACATATCAAGCAGTTATCAAAAGATTCCAGGGGTCTTCTGTGGATTCCTGGAACAGGTGGAGGAGTCTACAGATGATTCCCATTTAATTTTTAGACTAGTACATTTATAAATAATGATTTTTTGGAGGGAAGGAGAAAGGATTTTCTTGCTTATGTCATAGCACACTGCTGAGATGGCAATGGTATTTAATGGAGAAATTCTGAGCTGGAAATTATATAATTTTAAAGGTACTCAAAGATCAAAAATTCAAATTGTGTCAAAAGATTAAACAAAATAGAAAAGATCTTGGATAGTATGGGAGAGTAGCAATAGGCTAGAGTAATTTAAGGTTGGAATCAAGAAAGCCTGAGCTTATTAAATCCTGCCTCAGATATTGTGTGACCTTGGATTAGTTACTTAACTTCTCATCCCTAAAATGGCATTTACCTTACAGGATGATCATGAGTTTCAAGTGAAATAATGAATTAAAGCTAAACATTGTTCAAACTTGAAAAATGCTATGCAAATGATCATTATAATAAAGTGACTGAGAAGATGCTGCCAAAATAACTACCTGCCTCTTCTGTTATCAATATAAATTATTTATAAGAATGGTTAAGCAAAAAAAAATCAAAATCAAACATTCTTTATGAAAATACAAAAATGGAACTGGAAAGATTTTTAAAATGTTCTTATGACAAAACATCTTTCACAGCTTAGAGATATAGAAGTTCTAACAGATCTCTGTAGCTTTTGTTATTTGGTCAAAATAATGCTACCTTAAGAAAAAAAGATTCCTCAAACAAAATGTATTTTCCACACGTTAAAATAAAAGATTCTATAGCAAATGCAACTTCAGAGTACTTTGGTTCAGTGATACAGTGAGCATGTATGTATCCTCATCATCATCTAAGGTAAAAAAGTCTATGACCATTTAGGATGTTTGCCAATATCATAGAAGAGAGCTAGCTATACATAATGAACAATACAGGGCCTTCCTCACTAAGAAAATCATTTGAAAAAGTCAAAGCTTTTAATATATTAATAGGCTAGTCTAGCCATCCAGGCTTTTAAAAAAAAGTGGCTAAAACATGCATGTTGGTCAGATTTGACAAAGTGTATGCATGGATAGCCCACTTAGTCCCAGTATGTAAATGTGTGTGCATGACAGGTGTTGTGTAGAGGTAGATCCCAGAATGGCCTCCGAAAAGGAGATGAACTTGGATCACATTTAAATGGTCTACCAGTATGCTGCAATGATCTTAAGGTAGCTTAGCTGTCATGAAATAAACCATCTTTTTAAAAAAAAACAAAAAAACATCTTTTTAAACAAGAGTACTCTGCAAGTGTACTATGTGGCTGTGAATCAGTAACATTATAATTTCAAGAAGAATCAAAGTTACAGAAATTGATGGTTTAAGAAAGCTATAACATCACCAATGAAGACTTGCCCACAGTTACAATAAAAGACATTACCAAGGATGTGTATGTCCAAAATAAGAGGTTAGAGCTGTCAATATAGAAAGGGATCTCAGGTATAAATTCATCATTTGAAATATGTATTTTTAAAAATTAGCTGTCATTTATTTTTGAAGGCTCCAATCTCTGAAATATTAAAACAATCTTAAAAAAATCTTCAATGAGTTGGGTAGATCCTTTAAAGAATATCTAAAAACATAGACAAGAATTACATAAGATAAAATAGAAGAGTTATGGTCTGCATTTATGAAGGGACTATCTCATACTACTGAAGATCCCAAATCCATTACAGCAACATATAGCCTCAGGGAAATCATTTCAACTCAACTGATTTTCTGCTTTCTATTTACTTACCTGGGCCAAAAACTTAGCACTGTTCCCCGGCAACCTGTGTGACCAGGGGGGAATGGTGAGCAAGGAAGAAAGAAACCTATTCCCGTATCCCCTGCACGCCAGTGTGGTCATACAGTATTATATCTAGTCTGATGAGAGGGCAGAGGGTGTCTCACAAACACTCAATTTCATGCATCACAACACATATCTTTACCAGCCAATCACAGCTCTAGGCAACATAACATCACAAAGCAGGGATATGATGCTATAATAATACTTGGGTACTACTGGGTTGACTGTGTATTTGTACAGAGATGTATAACTTTTAGAAGCAGTTGTGGTTTAAGAAGAAAAAAATATCAGATTTGAGTTTAAATCTTGGCTCTGCTGTTACTAAAGATATGACCTCAAACAATCACCTAACCTTATGAGGTGTCCCGTTTCCTCATTTATAAAATGGGGATTAAAATATCTGTAATGCCATTTTCAAGGGGTGTTATGATCATGTCAACAAATCAATAAAGAATTATTAAGTATCTCTATGTGTCATAAGGTAATTAATGTAAAGCACTTTGCAAACATGCCAGTTATAGTAAAAACTGCATCTTTTCTAGTTACTGTTTGAAGTTCTATACATGTTCTTGAGATGAAAGGAAATAAACTCATTAATGTCCAAGGAACAATTTACTAATGTTTCCATTCCACCAGCTTCCTATCAAAAAAAAAATTAATGTTTTATAGTGACCTTCTATCTTCTTTAAATAATGGGTACTATGAATATCCTTTACACAGCTGTAGCTTAGTAGAGTCCAGTCATACTATGTACTATATTTTTAGAACAAGACTTTCCTCAATATTGGCCCATTGGGAATGAGTCCAAATTCTCTGAATAAGGGAGCTGAGATGACATTGATTTACTGATGTTAAATATAGTTTTTGATGTGCAGACAGGTTGCAAATGACTAATGAGCACAGCAGCTGCTAGTTGATAGAAAAACACAATAAAGAATAGATGATTCTACCAACACTCACATTGCTATAGCACACACACACACACACACACAACAGCCGATGAGGGATAACTGAAATGAAAGTCAGCAAATTCTTTACTTCTAAGTGTCACCAAGGGGCGCCTATAAATGCCACGAAGAAAGAAGAAAAAAGGGAGTAAGAAGAATAAAAAAGATGAAATGTAGAGCCATTAATTATTTCTATGAAAGCCTTTTTTATTTTTCTTTATGAAAATGTACTCCATCCCTAAGAACTTAGTGTGATCCTGATGCAATCAAGATGAAAGTAACTAGATTTTTCAAAACTTTTTTTCCTACAATATATGCCACATGTGTATATATGACTAGTCATCCCCAGACTTTTACCAGTTTCACATTCGAGATTTTGATTATTCAGGGGTTAGCCATGGATAATCAAATGAAAATTTTTGCACATACTGCAGAAAATCAAAGGGAAAACACATATAAAGAAAACAAAATTTAGCAAGTCATAAATGCAGAAAATACTGTATATTATTAATCTATTTCATCATTTACTACCATAAATATACATACATACAATTAATTGTAAGCAGTTAAATTTTAAAGTTTCAGTATGTTAAAGAACTATGGGCTACCCACTCTCTTTGGGAATGCCTTTTCTTTGTCTCTACCATCCAGACTCGATCACATGATTTTCTCCCATAGTGGTCCTTGTATCTTGCCCTTTTCATAGAAGGAAATCATGAAGCAGCTGCTACAGCTATATTGTGGCTGTGAAGACTCTGCATAGTATAGAAGATACTAATGTCTGTCTAGTAGAAATCTGCAATGTTTTTACAGGTGCAATGTGTTATTTTCCTTTTTTTGTTAAATAAATATAATCAGAATGATTAAAAATAAAAGTTTGGAGTGGTGCCCTAGTTATTCATAGTTTTCCACATTTGCTGGGGTCCTGCACCTTTAACCCCAGTGAATGTTGAGGGACAACTACATGTGTGAGGGAAGCAATGGAAACAATATAAAGGCAACAACAGTAAAAGGCAGTCAAACTCTGATTAAACATAATGACCAATCTCAGACATCCAAAAGATTACAATGATCATCTTCTCAATATAGAAGTCTAAGAATGTAGATGTAGCCATTCTCCAATGGATAAATGGTCAAAAGATATGAATAGACAATTTTCAGACGAAGAAATTGAAACCATTTCCGGTCACATGAAAAGGTGCTCCAAGTCACTATTGATCAGAGAAATGCAAATTAAGACAACTCTGAGATACCACTACACACCTGTCAGATTGGCTAAAATGACAGGAAATGATAATGATAACTGTTGGAGGGGATGTGGGAAAACTGGGACACTGATACATTGTTGGTGGAACTGTGAACGGTTCCAACCATTCTGGAGAGCAATTTGGAGCTATGCTCAAAAAGTTATCAAACTGTGCATACCCTTTGACCCAGCAGTGTTTCTACTGGGCCCCAAGAGATTTTAAAGGAGGGAAAGGGACCCACATGTGCAAAAATGTTTGTGGCAGCCCTTTTTGTAGTGGCAAGAAACTGGAAACTGAAAGGATGCCCATCAATTGGAGAATAGCTGAATAAATTATGGTATATGAATGTTATGGAATATTATTGTTCTGTAAGAAATGACCAACAGGAGGATTTCAGAGAGGGCTGGAGAGACTTGCATGGACTGATGCTGAGTGAAATCAGCAGAACCAGGAGAACATTATACACAGCAACAAGACTATATGATGATCAATTTTGATGGACATGGTTCTCTTCAACAATGATGTGATTCAAACCAGTTGTTCAGCGATGAAGATAGTCATATACATCCAGAGAGAGGTCTGTGGGAACTGAGTGTGAGCCACAACACAGCATTTTAATGCTTTCTGTGAATATTTCCATGCATTTTGTTTTCCTTCTTAGGTTGTTTTTTCTTCTTCTCTTTCTAGATCTGATGTTTCTTGTGCAGTAAGATAACTGTATAACTATGTATACATGTATTGTATTTGTCATATAATTTATCCTATTTAGCATGTATTGGATTACCTGTCATCTAGGGGTGGGGGGTGGGGGGAAGGAGGGGAAAAGCTTGGGAAAAAAAAGTTTTTGCAAAGGTCAATGTTGAAAATTCACTCATATGTTTTGTAAATAAAAAGCTTTATATATATATAAAAAAAAAGAATGTAGATGTAATCTGTGTGTCAATTACTTTTTCTTATATGTATTTTTTTAAATTATGAGAGGATTCAATAAAAGAAAAAATTATTATGGTGTGAAAACAAAAGGCAACAGTAAAAAAAAACTTTTAAAGGAAGATTAAAATTTTTTAAAAAATCAACTTTGAGCTGTCTCGGTTTTGTGAACTTCACTTCAACCAGGTAATTATATTGAGAGCATTCATAACTTTAATTCCAAACATTTTACAGAAGCACATCCCAATGGCACAATCAATTTTTAAAGAATGGGCAAACAGTTACTAATAGTCAGCATTTCTTTGGGAGAGTAAATACAATGCAGGCTTAAAAATCTTAAAGCAACAGTAATGCTACTCTCAGAAAACAAAATGCCTGGATACTAAGCTGGCATCTTAAATGAACAGTGAGTCTAAAGCAAAGTCAAAACAAACTATAGTTCCAGGAAGGTGTTACAGCATGCATAGACAAAAAATTTTGATGTTCAGCCACAGTTTTAATTAAAGATTATGTTTCCATGTTTAGGGTATATTCCCATAATAGTCACTGAGAAAGTGAGTACTTCTTTTGTTTCATGACCATTAAAATACAGAGTTTATCTCAGCAGCTAAGTGCTTCTCACATATTTGTGTGGCTAGGATTCAGTGCAGTTCCCAACAGGTCAAGAAACAAAAGCCTTCTTCAGTGACATTCCTACTTGGTCTCTTCTATCAGACAGGTCAGTCTATCAGACATCAAGCAAAGTCAGTAGGTCTTAGTTTTGGCCTCATGGGCAGGCTGGAGCTTTTCAGCAAGGTGACTTTTCTCTTTCCAAGATGTGAATTCCTCTGGAGGCAAGAAAATTTTTTCTTTGCTCCTCCCCATTATTCAGCATAGAACATAAAGAGGCACATATATTCCATTCATAAATTTATGACAACAGACTCCACTTTAGCCAAGTACATTTCAACCTGCCTACAAGTCTCAAAACTACAATAATTTACAGGGAGACAGTGCACAAAACTGTCTGTCCTGCCATTACAACAGAAAACAGCATGGTCCTCACCTGCAATATTAATACTGTTAGAGACTACTCCAAAGGTATTAGCAGACTTTCATGCAGATGGCTTAACTAAAATACAAACGGAAATTTTCATGTAACAATATACTGGGTATTACCAGTAATGAATCAAAACAAAAACCAACTACTACCCTGGGAAAAATCAAATGCAATTGTGTTGCTCTATTAAGAAATATAACTCTTACCAGTGCTATAAAAACATGTATGCTCTCTGGTATGTAATATGTACTAACATTGCCTTTATTCAACAGCTTCAAAAATAATTAATTTCTGACTCCATCAAATAAATATCTGTTACTCATAAGCATTTAGAGCAAGACCTTTCATGTTATTGATTTCTAGAAGAAATCAGGAAAAAAAGAGCTTTAGTTTCAAGATAATAGAGGAAGCTCAACTTTCTCCAGACCTCCTTGAATGTATACAAATTTTATAGTGCAGATCTTTCTTAAAGAATTGTCAAGGGCTTTCAAAGAACACCCCAAAATACCAAATGGGAGCCTGAAGTTATGCCCTTCAAGTAAACAGTAAACTACCTGATTTTTTAAGAGTACAACTCAGCAGTATCTGAAACAGTTTATTCCCACCCTTTTTATGGGCATCCTTCAGTTCCTCAGAGACCAAAGTCCTATGACCCAAATTTATTCTTTTATGAATTCAGAACCTACACATCAGTATTGCTGGAACATAGAAAAAGGAAACTTTAGCTTTGGAAGAGCCAGCATTGAGCATCTCTTTCTTTCCATTTCTAAAAACAGGAGATCATCAAATGGGAATATTGGTCCTGGTCCTGAGAAGGAAGGAATTCAGCCTTCTTATTGAGCATCTTAACAGAAAGATAAGGAACCAAATAACTGTATGAAATAAAGTGCCCTTGTGAAGAGAGGCTCTGCCAATTAAAGTTAAGCTGAGAAATGATGCTGAAATAAGAGCCATTACAAATGCCATACAGATTTTAAGGGAATACTTTTCCATTCTTTCAATACAAGTCTGCATCACCTCAGCTTACACTTTTTTTTTTTTAACCTCCCTGTTCTCAAATACCTTTCCATTTCAATCTTAACTCTCATACCCCTAAATGAGGCTGAGAAATTCAACTTGAATGTTATATCATATAAAGTGAAAAACCTAAAAAGAGGGAACTTTCACCACTGTCTGCACTGACATAAGCAGGAGCACATAGGATCATAGACTGAGTATTAGAAAAGACCTTTAAAGTCATTTTAGAGATGAAGTCCCTGAGATCCAGAGATATCCTATTCTTTCAGAGAAAGACGAGTCAACTCTAAATTAACTAGGAGCCAATCTGTAAAATGGAATTGTCCAGGACCTAAAGCATTTCCATTTTTGGTCTCTGGCCTATTGCTTGAGTTTTTGGCAATGTCATAGTAGATTGAAATGTAAATCAAAGGAAAGTAGAATAAAATTCAAATCATGAAACTCAAATCAGGTAGTGTTAATGTCAGCAGATGTTAATAAAATAATGGGGGTGTCAAAACTACTAACTACAGTAAGTTTTAAATTATCTCTGTATAATTATTAACAATAATGATAACAGGACATTTATCTAATGTTTTACAATTTACAAAGTGCTTTACATATATTATCTCATTTTATTTCCTTTAAGCACGTCCTCATGGCCACAGAATAATGAATTCACTTGAAACATGTTTTGCTTAGTGATTTGATGATGAAATAACCACTAACTGATGAAAGATACTATTTGCTATATGGGCTATAAATAACTAAATCTACAGAGCTTGTATGTGGCATGGGACTAGATGGTGGCTGTTTATTTCTGGATGATACACTTACCCTCCGATAAGAAAATATGTTTTGGTTCTACTTCTGGAACAGAGTCCCCAGAGTATAGTCAGGAATGCTGTGGTACTAGTGCTAAATCAAATACTTATACCTATGAAATCATTTAGTTGAACTGTCACTGGTCTTTGGAGTCAAACCACATCAAAAATTATGAGATTGGAAATTATCTCCATAGCTCAACTATTTTCAGCCCTGTCCCACTTGAGTTTTAGCAAGCCATAAAAATTTTGACTTTCTAATTTTCTTTTATAAAATGGAATTAGTAACATAAATAGGAACAACTAAGAAAAACTCATGCCCTTGTGTAATAAGTCTAGGATTCCTTCATCCACCTTTATGGAGACCAATAAGATTGGACAATTTTTCACAGTTTTCAAGTTTCAATGACTCTGCTTTTTGTTTTAAGCGTTCATCTCGGTACAATCTGGCCAAGTTTGTCAAGTCTGATTCTGAAAAGTGAAAGAAAGAACAAATTAAGAACTCACTTTAGTTTTTACTAAATTAAAATCATTTTGTATTTTAACAAACTATTTTTTCCCCTAAAGTTATTTTTTTTTTCTTTTTTCCCTGAGGCAATTGGGGTTAAGTGACTTGCTCAGGGACACACAGCTAGGAAGTGTTAAGTGTCTGAAACCAGATTTGAACTCAGGTCCTCCTGATTTCAGGGCTGGTGCTCTATCCACTGCGCCACCCAGCTGCCACCCCCTCTCCGCCAAAGTTCTGCTTGTGGTTTTGGGTCCTGAGTCAGAAGAGCAATGAACTTAGTTCTCATCAATCTAATATTTGGCCCCTGACTTAGGGAATTTACATATGTGCAGCAAAAGAATATATTTAAAATTATTCCTCCAATGTTACTCAGGTAACAGTCAGGAAGAAAACAAAGGCTCACTATCTCTGTCTTACTGTCTGATACAAAGAAAGTTGCTTCACTCCTTCTCCTAAATTTTTTTTTTTGGGGGGGAAGATGGAGTTTAACTTATACTCTGATGCAGAACCATTATCAAGCATACAAGAAGGGCTAGGGGCTGCTGGAGATATTTTTCACTTCTTTTTATTAATAGGGCACACAACTCATAAACCAAAAAGTGAAATATTCACATACTGTAGCTTTTGGTTGCTTGGTTAAATGATTCTGATTTTCTTTAGATGTTAGTGAAGGCAGCTCTGTTGAAAACTACTATGTTCTTAGCTGTTTTTCATGATTTGGTGTTTAGGTTACATCCAATTTTCACAATTTCTCCATGTGTTTTTAAGACAGAATTCCTGAAGAGAATCTCTGAGAAAGGGTTGGTCAGATGCAATACTAAAACAGCCAGTCTGTTCATGCCAGATGGACAGCTTCTGAAATAAAGTATCTATGATTGATATATTTAAAGGACCACTCTGTGAAAATCCTATCTTAGTCATTTTGAGATAACCTATTTCATTTCAGTCTTAATACTGAAGTAAGACTTCTCTCTGTGAAAAACAGGCACCAGTCTAATTAATCAACAAATTGTTGCAAACAGGGATACATACATCAAAACAAAAGGGCTAAATAGTTAAAGGGAATTTTCATAACACAAGTTTTCATAAACACAAGAACATTGTGTAGCACTTCTGATCACACAATAGCTGAAAACAACCCAAAGCACTGACTAGGCATAACACTTAACGGTGACAGGTAGACAATATATGGCAAGCTTCCTTCCATGATAGTGGTACAATAACTCTTGCACACAACAGACCTTCAAGGACAATTATTTAGCTATATGAATTGAAATAATCTTGCTAAGATTCTCTCCACAGTCAAATGTTGACTACATCTTTTGGATATCTTCCACGATGCGTGCAAAGAACATTCAGGATATCATTACTGAACTCACCTAGACCTTTGGTTCTTTTGGATTGGAGGTGTGTTTGACGCAATCTTGGACAATTAGAAGGAACAAAGAGTTACAAGAACTGAAGCAGGCTCTTTGGTTTCTTTTTAATCTCTATTCAATTTCCTTGAGTTTTTTAATTTACCTGGCTTGACTCAATTGATTGTTCTGGAGAAGATCAATGAGCTGCTTCTAACAATCTAGGATCCAAAGTTTTATAGGAAGGCCAAATTCACAATGTTCCTGCTCAATTATAATAGTTAGAGAAACTTCTCCCCAAACTATTTTTAGGCCATTTTTTAAGCAAAAGGCTGGCATAATGAATGACCTAAATTTTAAGCAACTCCTTTTAAAACAATGGAAAGGGGGCAGATCTGCTTTTAGAAACTTTTAGAAACTCTGGGATCACAATCTTCTAAATTCTCTCGTTTTGTTAATCTTGTCCTGACACAAACATTTGGGTAAACAATGGATGGGATAATTGATAGAATTTAAAGGTAAATTGACTTCTACTCTGGTTAACAGACAAGAGAAGTAAGTCATTGCCTCAACTCCCAAGAATGCTCTGGTTTCAGTTTTCAGATCTAGTGGCTGACAAATCTGGAAGACCTTGGCCAGTCTTAGCTGCCATGGTGACACATCTGATGAGGTTAGGTTGTCTGAGAACCCAGATTCAGACCACAGTGAATACCAAATCTGTACACTCAATTAGGAAATAAATTGGGAGGATTATGGCTACACAGTCCAGGGCTCCAGGTTTTCAGCTCTACTTAGAAGGAAAAGTGAACAAGACTTAAACTTCCTGCACAATCATTCAGTTCTGTTGGTTTTTTTTTTTTTTAAATGATTCATTCAGGTACAGATTAGAAAAAAAATAAAGATGATAAAATTAAAACAAGAGGCTAAACAGTCATAGCAAGTGATTACTCAGGAGTCCAAAGATGAGCCACACTTGAGTTAAATATTTTAAGAAATAGTAGAGAAAATGACCAAAGGGTTACAAAAGACAACAGTTAACTCTGCCCAAAAGTTTCCACAGAACACTTTGCCAACAGCAAACTTTGTTCTGAAGTTGCTTTATTTTTGTAACCTCTATGGTGCTAAATTTAACCAACTCAGTTGTACTTGCTGCAGGAGCAGTGGAACAGTTGCTGATCGTTTGTAAATAGCTTTGCATTTCCTGCAGTGGCTCTAGGCAGCAGCTATTCCCAAATACTAGAAATAGATCTTTAAAGGTGTGTGGATCAACTAGATCTCAATGTAACTCACAGGCAAACACATCAATCCCCTGGATTTTGTCTGCACTTGGTGAGGATAGAACTATCACATGTAATCTCACTAGGCTCAAAACCAAGACCTAGCAGGGGTGGCATTACAATGATTTCTTTCATCTACTGACAAGAACATTATGTGATTTTCTTTTTTGGCAACAAGAATAAAAGGAAGGATAAAGGGAAGAAAAAGATTTTGTTCTGTCTCTGCAGAAGGAATACAATGAATTTGAAAGGCAGGGTGGTAGAGTAGAAAGTGCACTGGGGTCAAGTGGGGTCAGGGCCCAGTTTCAAGATTTGGCTTTATGATAGTGAATGGGTTGTGAATAGATAGACAAATTCATTTACCCTTTCTGAACCTTAGTTTCCTCACCTGAAAAATAAGGATGACAATAATATTTGCCCTTTTTACTTCACAACAATATTATAGGAAAAGTGCTTTGTAAACTTTAAAACTGATGTCATAATTATCTCAAGATGCAAAGTATTAAACAAACATAAGCATGTTAATTTCCACTTTGTTCAAATAAATCAATATTCTTTGCCTCTCAGGCCTAAGGGACCTCTATCTTCTTTTAAATTCCTTTCCATCTTTTTAGACCTACAAATTCAATTCTAAGAATTGAAGATATGACTTCTGCCTGCGATTTAACACTACCATCCTAACCCCTCAATAGCTGATCTACCACTGTGTTGGTTTTGCTATGCTATCTTTGGTTGTGATAAGGGAGGATGCTATTGAAACCTGGTGACAATATAAAAACAAAAAGCATAAATAAAACAATATTTAAATTTATAAAACTTAAGTTTCTTA
Organism: Myrmecobius fasciatus; assembly: GCA_023553655.1. Taxonomy (NCBI): domain Eukaryota; kingdom Metazoa; phylum Chordata; class Mammalia; order Dasyuromorphia; family Myrmecobiidae; genus Myrmecobius; species Myrmecobius fasciatus. Next base: position 18,920 of record JAJPUD010005147.1, read on the forward strand.
AGAAATGAATGTTAAGAATTAACCAAAAAAAATCAGACAAACTTAGTGTTAGGTAAGACAAAGTTTATCTAGTTCAGCCTCAAGTTAATAAAAAGGCAAATTTTACAGGGTTGAGGCAGGGAAGAGAGAAGGATAAGATAAGTAGCATCTGTGAGATACATATGACTATACCTGCTATTACTACTTTGGCCAAATCTAGCTGACCTTTAAATCAAGTGACTTATCATCTCCCTTCTTCAAATGGGGGAAAAGGGGCAAGAAGAGATGTAAAAAGACTAAGAAGAAAGCTTATTATTTCAAGATGGAGTTCACAATACTGTGCTGAGGAAGTTATATTTTATAAGAGATGGTCAATAGTACCCTCCCCCCATCCCACCCACCCCATCTTACTTTGTTGTTTTTCTTTCCAACAACTTGACTGGATATAATCTATATAATCCTTTTCTACAGTCTTCTCCAAATCACGCAGTGATGGCCCTTTATAGTTTTTTTCAAAGTGTTTATCAACAAAATAAGGCACCTGCAGATTCTCTGTTTCTCTGGAAATAGTGTGCCCCATAGATCTGTGAGAAAAACAGAGATATGATCAAAAGTTAGTAGTAATATTAATATTTGCTGTGTATGAATTCTAGGAACATTTAAAGGACACACAGAGAAGTCTCCTTACCAAGGTTCCCACAACAATATACTTCAGCGACATTTGACATTTTTATTTACAGAATAATTACTGCCCTACAACATTACCAACATTAATGTACAACATGCATGCCACTATAATATTGGTATTTTTCCCATTTTCTAAAAGAATTGAGTTCATATTGACCATCACGATAAAAGGAAAACTGACAGAAAATGTGTATACTGTTATGTCAGTATTTCTCTAAAACTAGATCCTTTTTTAAGGTTTACTGTGATACTTTTTGCTATTATTGTTTGCTTAGTTTTTTTTCTTTCTCATTTTCCCCCCTTTTGATATGATTTTTGTTGCACAGAATGATGAATATGGAAATATGTTTAGAAGAATTACACATTTTTAACCTATATAATCTATATTAGATTGCTTGCTGTCGGGGTGGGAGGAGGAAAAAAATTTAGAACACAAAATTTTGCAAAATTGAATGTTGAATATATTTGGAAAAATAAAATAATATTAAAGAAAAAAGGTTCACTGTGGTAAGATAAAATATCATTTAGAAAAAACATTTTAATTACAAATAATCAGACAGGCAGCACTGATTCAGCATTAATATCAAAGAGCCTGAAAAAAATAGCACCTGAAAGCTAGGTTATCAGGAAAGATATGGGTTCATCAAGGCTATTCTGGTGCGACTTCCTAAGGATCTAAACTACACATTTATTTTTAGTTAATTGAAATCCTCAAGGCCAAAACAATCTTGAGGAAATAAAGAAATCTAAGCCCCCAAATATAGAAGTACCAGTCTTAAGTTAATATGAATAGTTTGGAGGCTGCTGAAGTGAATTTTTAGGACAGTAAACTTAATTCAAATTATAGTAATATAGCAAGCTCACAAGTTCCAAAATGACTTTGTTCTTCAGAGCTTTGCTTAAAGTTTATCTTTTAAATTCTAACCAAAAGGAAATGTTTTACAAAATGTCAGCAAGATTCTAGACTGGTCTCCCTAGTTGCTATCTAAGAATGCCTTTTCTTGGGCTATTTCTCCTAGTAGACTGATGCTACAATTATTCTTTGTCCTTATCAGTATATAGTATGCATAAAGCATGTATGTTTGTGCAAATGTACCACTCTGATGGAGAGAAGGAATGTAGCCCAAGAAAGAAAAAAGCATTAGATGGTAAGGGAGGAGGGGACTTGAGTTCTAGATTGACCTCTGCCACTGAATGAGCTGAGACAATGAACTAAGTGTTTCATAGGATCATAGACTTGGAGCCCATCTAGTACAACCTCTTCATTTTATAGATGAGGAAATTGAGACTTGGAGAGATTAAGTGACTCATTCAAGGTCATACATGTGTTAAGTGATAGGAAATATCTGAATTACTCAATCATTGGAAGGATGGAAAGATACTCCAGAATGAAATTCTCAAGACAGAAAGGAAAGCAATTCCAATGAGGAGGAAACATGGGATTCATCCAAAGACACATTTGGATACACTGGGAACTTACCAACTAACTCCAAGTTAAGAGATGAAAGCATAAATTATCCCTTAAAAACTGTCAGGAGGAGCAGCTAGCTGGCACAGTAGATAGAGCCCTAGCCCTGAAGTCAGGAGGGCCTGAGTTCAAATCTGGCCTCAGACATTTAGCACTTCATAGCTGTGTGACCCTGGACAAGTCACTTAACCCCAACTGTCTCTTTAAAAAAAAAAAAAAAAAAAGGCTTTCAGGAGAATTAAAACTCCAAATGAGCTGAGGCTGGCAAAGGAAGAACAACAACAAAGAGCCAAAGAAAGGAAAGGCTTTTGCTTGGGGTACAGGGGACAACTAGCAGCTCCTTTCCTGTCTGCTTTCTTTTCTTTGGCTAAGGGGAGTGACCTCTGCAACAGAAATAACAGAACCAAAATGAATAAGGAGATAGTAATGAAGTACCTGACTGCCCTGGAGGAATTCAAGTCACCTGACCAGAGCACTGAAAGATCTAGTGATGTTACACTGTCAATAATAGCTGAGAGATCACAAAAAAGATTGAAGAAGAGAAAATGTGAATCCAATTTTCAAAAAAAGGGAAGAGTAGACAGACTGAAAATTATAGACCAATGAACTTGACTTCAAATCCTAAGACATTCTAGAATGAACTGTTAAAGAAATGGCTGATCTAGAAAGGGAAATGATGGTTACAAAGAACCAGAGAAGCTTCGTAGTTGTTGAAGAACAGGTCATGATACTCTAACCTCAATTCCATTTTTGATAAGACTATTCAGCTAGTTGATGAAAGGAAGGATGTATAATGTGCCTCGGGTTTTAACAAAGCAACTGAAAAAAAAACTGAAAAAAGTACCTCATGCTATTTTTACAGAGAAGATGAAATGATATGGACTAGAAAATAATAATGTAATTAAATGATTTTAGAATTGGCTGGATGCCCAGGCTAAAAAAAAGTAGCTATTAAATGTCAATGCTAAGGTGGCAGAAGGCCTCTAGTCTTACATCTCAAAGATCTGTGATTGGCAGTGTTCTAGTTAACATTTTTATCATTGACTTAGATAAAGGCATAAACAGTACATTCATTCCATTTACAGAGAACACAAAGCCGAGAAGGGTAGCTGGTACAATGGATGACAGATTCAGGATCTATGATGGACCCTTTCAGCATTCTGATAAAATCTAGACCTCTTATCATAATCTTTTTAAATGCACAAAATACATAGTTACAAGTGAAACCTATTATAATGAAAGTTATCAACTTTTTTTTTTTTTTGCAAAACAAGTTCCTGGATGCTAAATTAAGAGCATTTGCTCTAAAAGAATCTTGACAGGCTAAAACATTGGGCTGAATCTATTATGAAGAAATTCAATATTGATATACTTAAGGCCTTCTACTTCTACTAAAAGAAATCAACTTTATAAGCATAAAATGGGGAAAGACATCATTAGATAATTGTTCCAAAAATAAATCTGGGAATTTTACAATATTATGGCTAAAAGAGCCAACACCATCTTGGGCTGCACAGATCCAGAAATAAGATAATAGACAGCCCCACTGTGCTCTGGCATCTTCAGACCTCATCTGCTCAGCTCTGAGCAACACAGTCTGAGGACACTGAGAAGCTCAGAGGGCAAGAGCTCACGTCAAAAGAGGCCTGTCTGAACAAATCATGTTTAGCCTATAGAAGAAGGCTCAAGAGGACATAAAATAGATATCTTCAAGTATTTGGAGGACTGTAATGTGGAGGAAAGATTCAGTGTTTTCTTCCTAGCACCAGAAGACAGAACTAAGAGCAATGGGTAGAACTCAACATTGATGGAACATTTAAAAGACTATTATATATTAGGAAAGATTTCCTAACCTTTAGAGCTATCCCAAAGTAGAAATGGGATACTTCCAGAGGCAGGGTCTTACTTCCCTGGAGGTCTTCAGGCAGATGCTAGATGAACATTTGGTAAAATGTGTTATAATGTATATAGGTTAGACTAGCCAGTCTCCAAGAGCCTTCCCAACTCTCACATTCTCTGAATCTAAGAGAACCAAGTTTCTCAAACTCCAAACTCAGAGTTTTATCCCTGTATCACACTACAGACTCCCTGCCTTCAGATCTCTAGGCTACGGTTTCCTCACCTTTAAAATGGGAACAATGGACAAGACGATCTTTCTCACATAGTATAACTATTCCTCAATTGCTGAGCAATTTGAGTTCCAAGACCAGTCCCTGCCATTCTTTGATTTGCCCAGAGGGTGTCACTGCAGAACAAAATAATCCCCTTAAAAACTAGATTTCTTCTATACATTATGCTTCCAGTAGATTTCACCACAATGCCACTATCAAGCTTCCTCTTTGAATGCTAAATTTTATTTTCTGAAATACTAAATTAAATTAGTAACTTATTGGCAAAACCTTTTATTCTTTTACTACTCACATCCTCAAAAGCCTATCATTAATAAAAACTGATAATATGACTTACGATTTATAGAACAGACTGTATGGAGGATTTGTGGCCATCAGCTGGGTAATAACAGATATAATCACAATCACGAGAACTGGAAGCAACTGAAGAAATGCAGAATACATATTCTAAAAGAGAAATATTTGGAGTAACCATTAACTTTACAAAAAGAAAAAATACTTAATTGGAAAAATAAAGCTATGGATTAGATTGAACCTGTAGTATCTTGATATAGGGAACTCCTTCTAGATGAAGTTCCTTTTACCAATAAAAGTTGGCATCCTGTACTCTCAGTGTTGCCTAGAGCACTGAAAGATTAAGTGATTAGATGATTTTGACCACAAGTCTTCCCTAACTGTAAACTTTAACTGCCTTACTCACTGTGCCAGGGCTGCCTTTTATTAGGAAAAAAAAAAAGTTGGTATGCTCATGTTTAAAAAGTATATTTATTTGCAGAAATATTTTGGTTAAATCCATTTTCCGTATCTTTTTAAATCTTAATTTCATATTCCAACCAAAAGCAGACATAATTATATAAATTGAATATGTACTGAATAAATACTAATAGAAGATAACTTCTGTTGAGTTTGCTACTATATTGCAATATTAGAACAAAAAATGTATTTAGAGATCATGTAATACAAACTCTTATTTTTGTAGTTAGAAAACTGAAGCACAAATAGGGAGAAATAACTTGACTAGCAGACTCTTCATAATTCCATTTTTTAGATGAGGAAATAAGGCAGAGGATCAGGGTCACACAGTTAGTAAATGACTAAGGCTAGATTTGAGCTAGCATGTTCCTGACTCCAAAACCAGCACTTTAGTCACCAAGGAGCTTTAATGACTTCAATAACAGAAATGAAAATGACAATGAAAAACCTAAGAACTCTGATGAATGAAATGACTAATCATGATTCCAAAAAACAACTGGACTAAAGGTACAGAAAGTCTCATATATTTTCAGATGTGTTTTAATGTTTGAATAGATTTTGATAGAATGAGATGCACAAAAAAGAAAAGAAAAACCCATTAATGAAATATTTAAAAAATACACAAAAGATGAATCAAAGACAACAAGGTGGGCAGTACTGGTACTACTCTGTTAAATTTAATATATACTTTTTTTCTCCCCTGAATCAATTGGGGTTATATGACTTGCCCAGGGTCATACAGCTAGGAAGCATTAAGTCTCTGAGACCAGATTTGAACTCAGGTCCTCCTGACTTCAGAGCTGGTGATCTATCCACTGTACCAATTAGCTACCCTTTAATAATATACTTTTTAAAAAAGCTGAAAATTAATAGTTTATCACACAAAGTTTTTCTGTTCTTCATATTTGAAAATAATCATATTTGTTAAATTGATAATAATATATATGTCCAAGTCCAATAGCTCGAAGTGAGAGGAATGAAGATCATTCTTGCTTCAAGAAATAACGATGTGATCTTTAGCAAGTCACAACCTCCCTGGGCCTCATTCTTCTTATATCTAAAGTGAGGGGATTGAATAATATGGCTCTCAGATCCCTTTTAGATCAAGACCTGTCATCCCAGGTTTTGCTGAAATGCTTTTTCCCATTTTAGTCCCTCTCCCTACACTGTTTTTTGTTGTTTTTCCTTTTTTTTTTTTTTTTTTTGAGAGGCAATTGGGGTTAATTGACTTGCCCAGAGACACACAGCTAGTAAGTTAAAGTTAAGTAAACTAGTAAAGTCTGAGGCTAGATTTGAACTCAGGTCCTCCTGACTTCAGGGCCAGTACTTCATCCACTACACCATCTAGCTGTCCTTGCTATCCTTATACTATTACAAGGAATGGTTAGTTAGGTAGGGAGAAAAAGAGGAATATATTTGGAGATGAAGTTTATGTAAAAAATAAAAAGCAGCAACAACTTGCCCTATAAACAACAATGACTGGAATTTAGTTTTTAAAAGAAGTACAGCTTGCTGTTATTAGAATGTAATATTTACAATAAAGATCACACAGAGATCAGAGGAGATAAAAGGAAGGCAAGGGATAGAGAGGGTCACCTATTAGTCAAATCAGCTAAATTTTATTTTCAAGTCTATCATTCAATTCAACATGTGTTTCTTAAGGTTCCAGGACTTTAAACTCATAAAAACTGACTTATTTTCTTTGTGAATTTAGAGCCAAGGAAAAAAGTTGAGAGCCCTAGTATTCCAAGTCTTCCAAATTCCTAAGCCAAAAAATCTTAAACAAATAGACTCTACCATCTGGTTTAGAAAGCAGAGTGGTACAATTGATATAAATAAAATTCTGTAGAAGCATCAGAGCAGAAATGGTGAAAAGGTACCAGAACCTGGTCAGAGACCTTGTAGCATTCTAGCATTCTGCTCACTGAGGGATTTATAGGAAGACTATGATGCACTCAAAAAAAATAAATAAATAAAAATAAAAAAATACCCTAGATCTTCTTCCTTTAAAACCAGCTAAGAGACTGCTTTGCAGAATCTTCTCCAGAAAACTCACAAGAGTGGATCTGAAGGTCATGAGAGATTCTTTACAAGGCAATGAATTTGAGATCATTTTAGATAGGTATTGGTCAATCAGTGACATAGTTGTTTCAATTAAATTTCAATAAACATTTATTAAGCACATATCAAAAGCAAGACACCATGCTAGGGGCTAAGAATACAAAGAAAAAAAACAAAATAGTTCTTGCCCTAAGGAATTTTATGTTTTAATGTATTTGAGGGAATACAACTTGTATACTGCTAAGCAAATGAAAGATAATTTAAGAAGGGAAAGAGCATGACAAACTGGAGGAATCAATACTTGAGCTGAGCCTTGAAGGCAAGGATTCTAAGAGATGGGAAGGAAGAATTGTTTTTGAGGGATAAGTGACAACCTTGCAAAGACACAGAGTCAGTAGAAAAAATACTGAATTCCAGTAACAGCTGAAAGTTAACAGCTGGCTGCAATATAACAAATGGCAGGGACAAGAACAAGCATGAAGAGGAATAATAAGACATGTTTGTAGAGGTAAGTGGGAATCAGGTTGTGTAGGATTTTAAATATCAGGACAGAAATTAGAAATGCCTAAATAAATCATGATGCAGGATATAATGGAATATTGCTGTGCTTTAAGAAATAATTAATATGAAGAATTCTGAGAAGCAGGAAAAGACTTATGAAAACTAATGCAGAATAAAGCAGACCCAGGAGAACAATATAAACAAATTAACTACAAGAATATAAACGGAAAGAATGGCACACTGAAACTAAATGTTGTATAATTATAATTACCAAATTTGGGTCCAGAAAAGGTGAAAGTTTCCCTCCACTTCACTGCAGAGTTGTAAGACCACAGGTAGCAAATATTACATATACACATATAGATAATATTATATAGACAGAGATGATATGTTGGTTAATTTTAGTGAGTTGCTTTTTTCCCCCCTTTCTTCTTTAATTACTGTTACAAGGGATGGCTTGGTGGGGAAGGGAAAGTTGAGGGATAGCTCTTTAAGTTAATAATCTTTATTTTTAAATGTCAGACTAAGGAATTTGTACTTTTCCACTCAAGGGGTGTAAGGGGAGGGTAGTGACAAGGTCAGATTATTTTGGCAGCTATATGGAAAATGGACAGAAGAAGGAAGAGAAGCAGCGGAACCAATTAGAAAGATATTACAAGAGGCTAGGCTAAAGCTATTGAGGGCTTCACTTAGGGACCTGAGCGTGTATGTGTGGAAAGATAACACAACAGATTCAAGAAATTACATGGAGGTAGAATAAAGAGAATTAAGCAACTGAATGGCTGGAAGGGAGAAAAAGTGAGAGAAAGGAAGATGAGGACATCTTGGAAGGTGTAAAATTAAGTGACTAGAAATGGATAGGATTTTCCAAAAGCAGGGGAATTTTGGAAGAGATAAAGATTTTGGGGGAGAGTGGGGAAGGGGAAATGATATAATCAATTTTGTTTTTACAAGCTGAATTTGAGATATTGTTGAACATCAGGTGAAGATATCCAGCAGAAAGCAGACATTGTAAGAAAGATTGGGGTCCTGCAAAAATGACTTTAGGACTAGACATAAAGATCTGTAAAAATTTAACTCCCTCATTGGAGTAAATAAGTTAACCAAGGACGAGAAAGTAGAGAAAGAAGAAAGAGGGTTAAGGACAGAACCTTGGGGAACACTCACACAGTTTGGGGGGAAAGAAAGATGATGACCATAAAGGAAGACTAAGGAACAGTCAAACTTTTAGGACAACCAAAGAAAGCAGTGTCACAGAAGGTCATGAAAGAAAGAATACACAAGAGGTGGGATAAGTTAGCATCATTAAAACCTGAAAAAAAAAAAAAAAATAAGGACTGAAAAAATTCAAGGCCCCTGGAAGGAGCCAATTTTTCCCTGAACACTGTAGTCAGAAATGAGAGTGCAAGGGACTGAGAAGTAACTGGGAAATGAATAGAAAGAACAGTGAAGACGCCTAAGTTTTTCTAGGACTTTGGCTGTGAAATGAAAAAGAAAACTAGAACAAGAACTTGAGGAGCAGCAAGGTCAAGTGAAGCTTTTTTAAAAAGATGAACAAGACTTTGGGCTGTCTGTATATGGAAGGGGCTAGCAGACAAGGAAGGTACCTGAGAGACAGAAATAGGATGATCAAGGGGATGAGTCCCCAGAGGACAGACAGGGGTAGGATAAAGGATTCAAGTAGAGGGACTGAAAAAGATTAGCTCTTTATCAGAGATTGGAGAAAAGTAGGAAAGAAAGGGAAATGATAAAAAAGAGTCTGAGATAAGGGAAGAAGAAATTATGACTGATACTCTGATAATCTTAGGAGGTGTGAGAGGGGAAGAGGCTTTTTCACTGTGTGACTTTCATCCATGACTCTCCATAGCAAAAGCAAAGTAGGGAAGCACATAGCAGGTGGTATCCCAGGCTAGGGTCTGGCAGGACACAAGTAGCCAAAGGCCAAGAAATTCAGGACAGAAGACAATATTCATATGAACTGATCAAGTACAGAATCAAGATAATGATAGAAGAACTATGAAACCAGAGCAGGGGTAATAGACTGGGAGAAGAAGAACAACAGAGAAACCAAAGTTCATGGTGAAGAGAAAAAAGAAATTTAATCGGGGCAGATAGGTGGTACAGTGGGTGGAGCACCAGCCCTGAATTCAGGAGGACCTGAGTTCAAATCTGGTCTCAGACATTTAACATTTCCTGTGTGACTCTAGGTAAGTCACTTAACCCCACTTGCCTCAGCAAAAAAAAAAAAAAAAAAGTTCAGTGATACAGAGGTACAAATGAAAAAAAAAAAGGAATCAGTAATCAAATGGGAATTTCAGAGTTCAGGATGGTGGAGATAGTTATCAAGCATTTATTAAGTACCTGTTATGTGCCAGGTGGTGTGTTAAGTACTGGGAATACAAATACAAGCAGAAAGATAGAAAGAAGCTGAAAATGGTGAGGAGATTGTTCCCCACATAGCTGATACTAGAGATAGTCCAGAAGAAGAAAAGAAACCTGGAGAAGAATGAGTATACAGTTTTGATTGTGTGATTAAGGCATCACCATCCCAATATCTGAGACAGGATAAAGAAATAGGTCATGGGAGCTGAGACTGATAAAGAGGAAAAGAAAGGATGCTGGGGAGCCTCAACAAGTATAGGAAGACCTAATCTATGATTTAGTTCAAATTTGCTTCTTTGCAACTTTAAAACATCAATGAAAATTCTGGTTGTATAACCAAAAAACAAATATAATCTATTTTTCATATGATTAAAAAAAAAAAGAAAAGAAAAATTGTGTAAAACCCCCCCAAAAAACAAGTATAGGAAGGCTTCGAGTAAAAGAAAAGAGGCTTGGTTAGAGAGGAAGACTGTAAACCTCTGAATTTTTTGAGAAAATTAGTAATGTTTTTTAAGCAATGGATTACAGCAAAAAGCGATAGATTTCCAGCAAACTGGAATGGGTGATAAAGATGGAGAAGGTAAACCTCAAAGGAGGAGGTAATGATTAATGATGGTAGCAGAGAGAAGATCTGGAAGTGGTAGTGTAAAGGAACAGCTATACTGATTCTTTCTCCTGGCCCAGTGGCAGAAAGGGAGGCCAGGGAAGCAGTGTCTTCCAAAGGAAGCTGGGTTTCCAGGAGTACAAGGAAAGCAAAAGTGTAAAGGTATGAGGTCTGGGATAAATGAGATCTTGTTAACAACAGAACAAAAATTCCAGAGGACACCATGGAAGAGGAAGACAAAAAAAGGAAGGTGTAGGAGTAAGCTGGATGGGAATAAGAGTACAGGAAGAAGTCTTTTACTTTGGCAAATATCAACTTTGAATAATGGAAATTACAGGAAAAATTCAGATTTAACTGGGGCCTCTGTCCTCCAGGGTCCTGTTACTATGCATTTCCTATCTTCTTAAATATATATAGTAGAACACTTTATAACATTTTTACAGATCATAAATGCTGACTCATTTTAATTTTTATAGGTAGTAACCTTCCTTTCTCCAGTCACCTGAGGTTTTTCCTCTTCTTCTTCCTTCTGGGTCTGTACCCTCACATTTCGGTGTCGCCGATGGTAAAAGTATGTGTCATCTGTCATCACATTTGAAAACATGTGAATATTTCCTGGTAAAACAAAACAAAATTAAATTAACATAGGAAGCAAATCATCTTGCCTTGCCTTGTCCATGACAATGTGTTCACTTTTAATGTTTTTGCAATTATCTAATGATTCTTCTCAATAATCTTCCAAGAAAGGCTCAGTAAGTATTCTTCCATATTTTACACAACAGAAAAAGTAAGATCCTGAGATGAAGAGTAATCCAAGTGATGTAATTATAAGCCAAACCTTAGTTCCCATGCCTCTGAACTGGGACCAAATTTAAATATATATAAGAAACCTATTAAAACCCATTCTGAAGAGAACAGTTTAATGGATATTACTTCAGATTATGAAGAATCACTGGTTCTGTCACTAACGACTGGCTGTGTGCAACCTGTTTTATAACTTTGGCAGCTATATATAACAATCAACTCTCCACCTCAACATTTACAAGCTAGGTATTATAGTGCAAACTCCAATGTTCCAGGACAACTTTTGCAATTTCTAACCCTCCAGAGAGTGAACATGACATAGCGAATAAAGAGATGGCCTCTGATAAAGGAAAATCTGGTCAGAAGTCCCATTTCTGACATACTGTGTGACATTTAACCTTGCATTACTTTGGGTTAAGTAAGTCACAGAAAAGGGGCTGATCTATAATGGGAGAGGGGTTTTCTCATCTGGAAGTTCACTTTCTTTTTCTTGGAAGTTCACTTTAATCAATGAAATCTCTATCTAATCCCTATCTCTAACTTGCCCTTAGTATAATTTTACAAGCATAACAGCTGATTCTCTAGTCAGGTTTTCAAATCTGCTGAAGATGACCAAAGTCATCTTGTCTATAGTATATTAGGAATACTAACCTGTAGGAAAATGTCCTCCAAAGAACACATTGAAGACCTCTTCTGGAGTAATGTCAGCTTCAAAATCTGGGTAGTAAGGATAAGGTCTGGCCTGGGGAGCAGCAAAAGTTGCTTGTTCATCTCCATATTCATCATAATGTAATCTTTTATCGGGATTGCTGAGAACAGCAAAGGCATTCCCTATAGCTGTAGCAAAAGGAGGAAAAAAAATCAATGTCAGAGCTTATGCTTAGCCATCCTTTCTTCCAATGAATTTAAGTATATAAACAACAACTAGGAAAATAAGGTCAATTTGTATAAGGCAACTTCACATGGATTTAAGGCTAAGTCTAAGTGAAAATTTAGGTAGGAATAATTTGTGATTGTAAGTGTTCAAAAAGTGCTGTCCACCTCCAGAGAAAGAACTGATGGATTATGAATATAGATCTAAACATATTATTTTCACTTTTTTTCATAGTTTTTCCCTTTTGTTCTGTTTCTTCTTATACAACATGACTAATATGAAAGCATGTTTTTACAAAATTGCACATGTATTTACATTAAATTGTTTACCATCTTAGAGAGGAGGGATGAAATGAGACAATTTGGAATACAGTCTTATTAAAAAAAAGAATGTTATTTATTTTCACTTTTTTTTTCTTATGCTTTTTCACTTTTGTTCTAATTTTTCTTTTCCAAAATGACTCAAATGAATGCACATGTATAAGGAGAAAAAAAATTTGGAACTCAAACTCTTATAAAAATGAAAGTTGAAAACTATCTTTACATGTAATTGGATAAATAATATACTATTAGAATAAATTTTTTTAAAAAAGGATGTTATAATTATTCTCAGTAAGACAATGATCCAAGACAACTCTGAGGGAATGATGTTATCCATACCCACAGAGAGAACTGATGGTGTCTGAATACAGATTGAAACATACTTTTATTTAACTTTTCTTGAGGGGTTCTGGGATTTGTTTGTTTTTTAGGTCTATATTTTCTTTCACAACATGACTATTACGGAAAGATTTTGCATGACTACACATGTATAATCTATATGGAATTGCTTGCATTCTCAATGGGAGAGGAGAGGAAAAGAAGGGAGAAAATCTGGAATTCAAAGTTTTAAAAATGAATGTTAAAAATTGTTTTTACAGATAACTAAGGAAAAAATAAAATACTAAATTTTTTAAAAGAATGTTAAAAATTGTTTTCACATGTAACTGGAAAAAACAAAATACTATTTAAAAGAAAAAAATAAGTTTTTCAGATATATACAATGGATCACAGTCTAAGCTACAGAAATAACCAAATAAAACAATCACCAAAAATGTTTTTTATGGACTCTTGATCAAAAGCAAAGCCTTGACATATTTTTAGCTTCTAGAAATCAATGATATATTTTCATTGACTTGTTTTTGTTTTTGAAACCAGGTCTCTTTACTTCACCAGGTTTAGAAGTTCAGAAGTACTATCTGCTCTACCTTCCCTGGGGGTCAGTGTTACTCTTCCTAGATATAATGATGGCTTACCTCTAAGGTCCCTGATTCTGGGGGCATACTACACAGGTGCCAGATTTAGCAGATTTAGTTCTTAGAACATAGTCCCTAGCAGTTCAGAATTCCTGAGTTTGAGATCTTCCAGTTTCAGTCTCCCCTATAGCAAGGATTGCAGGCCTTTGAGACTAAGCTTGGTCATAACTTTCAAAGGCCAAGAGCTAAATAGGGACTTGAGAGACTGAATAGAGGTAAACCAAAAGAACTGGAAAAAAAAAAGTCTTTTCTGAAAACACTTCTCTGCTTTATCTTTATAAATACAATGGTAAAATATAGATATGATTGTATTTAAATATTCAGTCAATAAAATCATCCCAAAAATATCTCCACAGGATCAATTAATAGTGTGAAATGCTTTAAAAAAACTAATTTCCATATATAGTATTTTTTCATTATATGATAAAGTATTTATTCATAGTAAGATAATATTTTACTTTAACATTTATTAAGCATTTACTATATGCTTGACTTATTTTATGCCTGGTTACCTCAAAGAAGGTTAACTATGAGATTGCATACTTCACTGCAGTTCTGCCTAAAATAGCATCTTCCTGACTAGTTCTGCTAAATATTTAGAATAATGGCAAAGCTACTTAAACATTTCAGTTATATAAATTTCTCAAAAAAAATGAGTTAACTTATGTATTATGTTCCTTTTTTTTTTGAAAGACTAGATTTCACTGTCTCATCTAGGAAGGCAGTGAAGGGGCTCCTCATAGGCCTGATCCCATTATTGATGGGCACAGAAGCTTTGACTCACTCTATTTCTGACCTGGGTTGTTTGCCTGTCCTTTAGCAGTCCCAACCCAACACCTTCCTCAGGGACTCACCATACTAATGCCAAACTTAGTTCTGATATACAATCTGTGGTTCAGAATTTTCCCAATTTTCTTCTGTTTTTATAATTTACTAAGATCCTCTCTGTATTATATTCTGCATAAAATACTAATCACAGAGAAACCAACATTTACTCACAGGTATCATGGGACAAGGTATTTTAAAAAAACCCACTCTATATAAAATTGTATCATTCCCTGATGAAATAAGACTTCTGGCTGAAGTTCTCCTCTTGCTATACCTTTAAAAGCTTCTGTGGCCCCAGGTGCACAGTTCTTATCAGGGTGAAATTTCAGGGCCAGTTTTCGATAAGCTTTCTTTAGATCCTCATCACTGGCATCTCTGTCAACTCCCAGGATTTCATAGTAACTTCTGCATTTCTTTATCCTAAAAAATAATATATCAAAAGTAGTTATACTTTTCAAGATGCTTTCATATGGTTTATTTTGTCTGCTTTTTACCACTGATGAGATATCATCTCCATTTTATAGAGGTGGAGTCAAGACTCATAAAATACTAGAAATAGAAGGAAGCTTCAAAGATCTTCACCTAGATTACAGAAGCTATCATCCTACTCTACCCATCTCAGCACCATCATATCCATAGAGCCCTGGCAATTTGACTACCTAGAAAAATAAAGGAAGCTCTTTACCTGTTGGGAATGAGATTATGAAAATGCATTCCTTCCATCAATGTTCTAATGGAACCTCATAGCTATGTAACTCTATATGCTTCTAACAGCTCACTTTCCAACTCCTGTAGGATAAGAAGTCATACATTTTGAATTGAAAGAATGCTAGGTGATCAACTAGTCCAACTCTCTCATCTTAAAGTTGAGGATACTTGGTACCAGAGAGGTTAAATAATCCAAAGTGGTAGAACCAGGATTCAAACGCAGGTCCTCTCATTCCAAATCCATACCATCACAAACCCTGTCCTGCTGCTATGTCTCCTCTAAGTTTTCATCTTTCCAGTTAGTGCTATGCTTCCCATTTAGGCTTCTCCTGCCTAATCCTTTTACACTGCCCTCTTCAGTTCTTTGTATTCTTCTTCCTCTTGGACCTCTTCTTCTTACAGCTACTCCACTTCTATCAATTGAAAACTACTATTCCCCTGAAGGCTCCACATCTCACATTATCCTCTCTTATGCTAGCTGCCTCTCTTCCCATTTCCCATTCTCACAAGGTCTGGAAGTAAAGACTTACTCCTTTCTCTTCCACCATCACTCATTTCCTCTAAGGCAGGCAAGCTGATCAGGCCACCTATCAGCAGTCACTCACCAACCTCCAAGTTATTTTGCCATCTTTTCCTACCACTTTAGTACCCAGCTGTCTTCTGCTCTATTCTTTCCCTTGGCACGATTCTTAGAAACTTGAATATCCACAATGATGAGTCTTCAAACTCTCTGACCTCATAGTTTCTTGAACTCTTCAGTTCCTATGGCTTCTATCATTTTACTTGTCACCTATAGGTGTGCCTACCCCAAACACATTATATGAACATTTATGATCATATCCTGGGCCTTATTACTCAAAATTACAAATTTTTAGAAATTCCCTTATTATGATCATCTGTCCTTTATTCTCCTACTCATTTATTCTCCCCATATCTATTCTTATCACCACCACTGGTTCCTTAATTTTTTTCTTTCCCTTCATCATTTTTTATCATTATTTTCTTTAGTTTTAAACCTTTTGCTTCTTTAAATGAAATTTATTATTTTGCCTAGCAATATAAAGTATATCCTTGGTATATTGACTAATATTGCACTAATTCACTGAGGTATTATTTTGGCTCAGCATGGCCATTTACTGGTTATTTCATAATTATTTCTTTAAGGAGCATCTTGTAATAGTGTCTATGCTACACTTAAGTGTGTCTTAGTAACTGATATCCAAAGTTTATACAATTTGAAAATTTCTCTTTATATTATTTCTTCCTCAATTTTGATACTGCAATGTAGAAATGTTATTGATATTTGTGGGTTTATTTGTATAGTAGTACTCTACAGAATCTGCTGTTGCTCAATTTTGTAAATTCACTAGGATTTTCTAAGTAAACCATCATGACATCAATAAATAGGGAAAATAATTTCCTCTATGTTGCTGTTTATGCTTTTAATTTCTTTCTTCTGTCTCACTGCCAAAACTAGTATTTTTGAAACCATTTTAAATAATAGCAGTGGGAGGAAAAAAAGGCTTGCCTTTTTTTACTCTTGCATTAGAAAAAGTTAGTGCTTAATCAACCAAAGCTAGCTTTTGATATATGCTTTTTATCACTAAAATACAGTTCTTCTGTATTGGACTTTGTAGCTTTACTATAAAGGAATGTTACATTTTGTCAAAGCTTTTTTCTATATCATTTGATATAATCATATGATTTTGAATGTTTTTGTTTTTACGTTTCCTACCATTAAACCATCCTTGAGTTCCTTGTATAAATTCAACTTGATCACACCAAATAATTTTTTGTATATAATGCTAAAGTCTTTTCCAGGATTTTATTGAAAAATTTTAGAATCAATATTTTCTAATGATACTGATCTATAGTTTTCTTTCTTTGTTTTATCCTTTCCTGATTTGGGCATTTATCTATTTTCTCAATAATCAACACTATTCTGGCCTTATTTTTCAATTAAGTTGCAACTACTGTATGGTCAGTTATTTTAATAATATCTTTACCTTTATTCTGTAATCCCTTGCCACCTTAACAGTTCAATTATTTCTACTTTATGAAATCTCAATCCTAGATAACATTCAAAATCTGCCACTGCTGATCCTATTGTGGTATAAGTATGAAGCATAATGGATCTAGAATCAGAGGAAATTAGGAAGAGGAAACTTTGCTATTTATTATCTGTGTGATCATAGATTTACTCCTCTGGGCTTCAGTCTCTTTATCTGCAAAAGGTAATAAATGAAATAGATCATGGGTCCTTTGTGTCTTTTTGTGTCACGGTCCTTTTTTTCAGTGTATTGGAGTCTGTGAATCCATCTCAGAATAAGGCTTTATGTATATAATAAAATACATAGGAGATTAAAAAGGAAACTAATAATGCTGAAATAGTTATAAAAATATTTAAAAACAAAACAAAACAATTCACAGACTTATGAAGAAGCTCTCGACCAGATGGATGATCTCTAAGGTCTTTTCTAGTTCTAAACCCTTTAGTTATATGAAATTGTAAAACTGCACTAGGTCCACTCCAAATATATGTTATTTACACTCTCAATTACTATCAAAAGATATCTTCTTACTTATATTTTGCCTTATCATCTCCTCCTCCACAGTATCTATCACAAAACTCAAGGTCTTTCAAAATCTGGCAATTTACCTTTCCAGTTTTATTTCATATTAGTGCTTTCCCATATTGCAAATTCTAGACAAAATGTACTACTTTTCATCTTAATCATATCCGTATCTATGCCTCTGATCAAACCTTCTGCACCTAGATTGGATCTTTTTCATTTGTACCTGCTGAAGACTATCCATTCCTTCAAAACCCAACCTAATTACCAGCTCCACCAGGGAGCTTTCCTTAATGTACACTTCTCTATAAAAATGACCTGTCCCTAAATCTTTTGTAGTACTTACTTTTCCTGGTCCTTTCCTTTTGATTTTTCTAAATAATTCTCCCATGTCAGTTATTTGTTTATCTCTTCTGATTTTAGATTGTGCATTTCCTGAGGGTGTTGTCACATTTCCTGGTGTCCCCAGAATCTGGCATGGTGTCTTGCACGTAAAAGAAATTTTAAAAACATCTAAATTGAATGCATCTAAAGGAGGTAATTTTACAACTGAGAAACCAGAAGCCCAGAGCTAAAGTGATTCTAAAAAATTCATGATGGAAAATCTACATACACAGAAAGAACTGATGGATTCTGAATGCAGATAAAAGCCTACCATTTTCACCTTATTTCTATCAGGGTTTTTCCCTTTTGAGTTTTCTTTCACACCATGACTAATGTGGAAATGTTTTATATGATTGCACCTATATAACCTATATCAAACTGCTTACCATTTTATAAAGAGGGAAGGGGAGAAAAATTTGGAACTCATTTATCTTTATGTATAATTTTAAAAAACAAAATACTATTTTTTTTAAAAAAGCTAAAGTGACATGTTGAAGATTAAATAGCTAAATAGTGGTAGAGCAAGGATTAGAATTCAAGTCTCCTGTCTTCCAGTTCAATGTTCCTTCATATGACTTGTCCAAGATTACATAACAGAAATGAGATCAGAACCTTGATTTTTAAAAATCTGTTGCGTTTGTCCCATTCTTCTGTGATATTTCAGTACAGAATATATATAAAGCAACTCAGGAGAAGGCGGCAGTAGATAGAGTAGGAGGAATATGGCTCTGGAGTTAGAGGTATGATAAGGGTTCAAATCCTTGCTCGATGATCACTACTTGTGAGACTGTGAGCAAGTCAGCTAACCTTCCCTGTATCTCAGTTTCCTCATCTGTAAAATGAAGGGGTTGGATAGATAGCCTTTAAGGTTCCTTCCAGTTCTATAACTATGGTTCTATCACTCCACTCTACATGTTCAAGGTTCACTCCACCATTGTTCATTCACATGTCGATTACATGCTTTAACATAAAGAAAGTGTGAATTCCCTAGGATGATATAATAGGATTACCTCTGCACCCCAAGTAACTGCTCTTCTGTATAGGTCATGCTAGCCTCTCCAGGCTGAGTCTGACTTCTCTCATTCTCAAACTTCTTTTCCTTCTTAGAATTCATACAGTTATGGCATCCACAGAAGTCAGTACTGTCAGTAGTTTCGGCAGTTGGATATTTATTTCTTCTAAATGCATCAATGTATGCTGCAAAGCAACAGCACCTCCGTTAGGCCAAGTATTGTCCCTGAAAATCAGCCTCTCCTATCTGACTCAGGAGTTCTTTCTGGGAGTTGGCAGGAATCATAGCCGCTTCAATCATGAGCAGGTGAGTGTGGGGGTCATGCTATGGACTTTATATTGTCTTTTCAATGTCCAGACCAAAGCTGAATAAACACCTTCCCTAGGAAAATACAGAAAACATGGTACGAAATTAATAAGGGCTTACACATGCTAGAAACACACAGGGTACTGAGTATGTCAATTATCCTTACATACCAATAACTATTATAATAGTCAAGCAGCAAACAGTCTAGATGCAGAACCAAAAGGAATCTCAGGATCCGGTCCATCCAGGCCCCCGACTTTGGGAAAAGTGAATCCCTACATTTCCTGAGGCAGATGACTGACTGCTTCCTTTTGTTGCTGTTCAGTTATCCGTGTTCAAATCCAACACTGCTAAGTAGATAATCTACGGAAATCTGCAGACACTCTCTTTCACTCACTCTCTCTCCCCACTCTTCTTAAGGTTAAAGTTGAAGCAAGTTAAGCCCGGACCCCAGTATGCCACAGTCCAGTCCTATGCACTTGCATTGGGGTAGCTAAACTGAACCCTCAGCAAACACCGACCGAACCAGCACCTTCTGCTAAGGGCGCTCAGGACGCTCAGGGCAAGTTAATGTCAAGGGGCAGGTTTCGGGTACGCATGCGCGCGAAGGTTACGGGGTTGAGGGGCGGGGACAGCGGGGGAGCCCCACCCAAAGGGAGGGGGAGGGGCAGAGGAGTCCCCTCCCCGGTTCTACCTCCAGGTAGGGCCGGGCGTAGGAAGCTGGCCCTAGGAAAGTACCAGGGAGAAAAAAGGATGCTTCCTGCCCCTCCCCCCCGTCAGGTCTGGGCCTATCCTGGGGCGATATGTCAACGCTGGCCCCCAGCTTCCACTCTGTTCCCCGATCTTTGCTCTCCTCCCCACCTACCAGACATGGGGAAGCTCCCTTGCAGGCCCTAAATTCCCTGCCCTGATACCTTCAGTCCAGTGCTCCCTGTTCCCCAGAGTCGGCTTCATGACAGCTCCTCTCAGCAGCACCGCTAGGCCGCAGTGGCGCGCGGAGGAGGATGCAGGTGGGGGGAGGGGGAGAAGGACCGCGGGGGGAGGAGGGTGGTGAAGGAGAGACGGAAGTGGGGAGATAAAGGAGAGGAAATGGGACCAGCGGGGGTTGCCGGGAATGGTAGTCCCGACTATTTCTGACGCACCAGTGACGTAGTTACGCTAAACTACGATTCCCGATATGCCCTTTGCGCGGGGTAGTCCCTTTAATTTTAAAGATTAAAGGACAAGGGATAGGGATGCTGTAGGTGAAGGCAAGGTAGATGAAATATGTAGCTAGGAATAGACAGAGAACACGAAAGGAAAAATTTTTTAAACCTTCGTGACGCATTTTGTGCACTTGCAACAGTAAACCATAATAATACTATCCTAACATCTGACATTTCTTTTTTAAAAATTAATAGTATTTTATTTTTTCAAATACATGCAGATAGTTTTCAGCTTTCACCTTTGCAAAACCTTGTACTGAAATTTTCCCCCTCTTCTCCCCACTCCCTTCCTCTAGAGAGGAAGCAATCCGGATATATGATATTAAATTAAAAATGTAACCCGGGGTTCAAACCTGGTGGATTTGCATAAGACTGTCCTCACTAGTTGAGAGAAAATTATTTGATCCTTAGGACTGCCTGAAGAAGGAGAGCTGCCAACAGGTTGGGAAAAGAGAGATTTTTCTTTATTCTAGTTTTGAGAGAGGGAACACATGATTCCAGGCTTTTTTAATGAAAAGACCCATTAGAGGGAAAAAAAAAAAAAAACTTTACAAAGAAGCCAACACATAGAGAAATCAGGACCTCGACATGTCCCACAATTTCTAGGTTGCTATACTAGCAACTTTGAAAAATGTTTCCCTGATTGAGACCAAGGGCTCTCAGTTAAGTTGACTCCTCTTGGAGAATTCATTCACTCTATGTATTATCTAGTATAATCCAATCTGTATTATGACTCTTATTGTATTTTATTATAGTTCGCTATCTGCTTGGATAAATAAATTTACTCTCTATTCACTAGACCATAATATTTGTATAATTAGCATTTGGTGAAAAGGAATCAAGCCATCAAATTTTTCTTGGAGCACTCCTTTCCTTGTTAAAGGATAGCAACCAGGAAAGCAGTTTGAACCTAAAAATAATTTCCTCTAGACTAGTAATATTTAGGGTGGCAGATAGATATAATTCATGCATTTCTGTGTTTACACAAATGCATGTGGACATACACATAACCATACATCTATTTTATGTTTACCTTTCTAGGTATGTTTCCTCCAATATAATGTAGACAGATTATTTCAGTTTTGTCTTTATATTCCTAGCACAGTCAGGTGTCAGATGGCATAAAAATAACTAAAAAAAAAAGCTTTTTGAATAAATGAGTAAGTCATATCTTTTCCTTCTGGGTAGGGCATTCTGCATTAAGAGATTAGTGTAAAGGAAGTGAGGCAATGCTTTCTGAATATCCTTAGTCAGTTTTCTTAGATCCAGCTTCTGCCAAAGCCCAGTTCCTAAAGCCCACTATGATTACATTCCTTCATTTGGCATCAGTGAAATCATACATATCCCTTCCCCCCTCCAAGCCACTCAAAGAAACTGGTAATATTAGTGGAATTGGCAGTCAGGAAATATGAGATTTAATATAGGATATTCAGTGCTATAAAGCAATTTCAACAAATTGTTTATAAATGTTTTTAGATTTAATTTTTTAATTTAAAAAAATTTATGTGATTTGATGTTTCTAAATAGAACAACAAAAAAATAATTGCTATGCAGACAAGGTTTTATCTCCCACCCTTCTCTTTTTAGTTCCTCATGGCCAAAAGATCCTGCTAGATTAGTATTATAATCTGGTGGTCCCTTCAGGAGATATAAGACTTTGGAAGGATGTGCATGTCCAAATGGTGGGCCATTAACTTAACAGTTCCAGGTAGTGTGTTCTAAGTCCCAGGAAACCCAGTTCAGTACAGGAAACCTCACCTTTGTGCCAGACAGGTAGTGTCATATCCTAGGCATCTTCCTACATGACCCAACTTCAACCTAGGTTCATGCACCCTTCTTAGAGATCCAGCTAACGTCAGTGTGTAGCATGTTTTGGTGTAAGAGCCCAGGGAAGGTAGGACAGTTAGAATGAAAGGAGAAAGAATTCTCTCACTCTTCCTACTTTTGCTCTCTTTTGGCATCTCCCCAACCTCCATGAATATCAGTTTGGGGGCCAGGAAGAAGAATTGTTAAAAAGTATTTTTTCTTCACAAACATCTACCAATATATAAACCAATTTTCTCATCTATAAAAATGAGACAATTGGATAAGGTAACTCTTAGGATCCATTGGAATGCTGAGCTTATATTTCAGTTCTTGTCTCTGTAGATGCTAAGGGATAAGGAGGAAAGAGAAGAGACTATATTTTGAAGCACTGAATTATGATTTTCTCCACCCATGGTGCCAAATACCCTTATTTTGCAAATCAGAAAACTGAGGTCCAGAGAGATGATAGGATGTTAATTCTTTTTGATTCTTTTCTACTAATCTACCGAATTTGATATTGTTGATCACACACTTCTGAATATTTTCTCCTATCTAGGTTTTTTTATGACATTTCTCATCCTAGTTCATCTTCTGCCTGTCTGACCTCTCATTCTCATCATCTATAATGTAACCTTTAACTGAGGCTCTTCTCCAAGGATCTCTTTTTCCCTCTGTACTCTCTTTCCTACCCTCCATTCCTTTTTCTTTCCTACCTTCCTTCTTTCTCTCTCTCTATGTCTCTCTGTGTCTGTCTCTTTCTGTAAACTCATCAGCTTCCAAAAACTTAATTATCATCTTTATGCAGATGACTCCTAGATCATCTATATATACAGCCCCAGCATCTCCCCTGCACTTCACTTTTGTATCACTGATTGTCTATTGGATCTTTCAAACTGGATGTTCCAGAGACATCTTAAATTCAATATGTCTAAAACCAAATTTATTTAACCTTATGCTAAATCCTTCCCACTTTCAAACTTCCAATTACTTCTGTCCATGGTATCACTCAATGTCTCAGTTTCCTAATTTGTAAAATGGAAATAATAATAGCACCTATCTGCCAGGGTTGTTGTAAAGATCAAATAAAGTAATGACTGTAAAATATTTAGCACAGTGCCTGGAATACAGTAAGTATCTAAAAGTTAACTACTATTTTTATATTATATTATCATATTATCCTACTATTGATATTAAACATAAACCTCCCAGTGTCAGATTAAAATCACCAAGCAGATAGTGAACAGTGCAACTGCCCCTGTATGTATGTTCTGGTAATTTGTTATTTAGTCTTGATTTGCTCTCTTCTCTGAGTATTGTTCAGTGAGAGCTGGGAGGAAGTCATCTTATAAATATCTATTGCCTGTTGTCTAGACATCAAGGCAGAGATATAGTTTCAGGGAAATTGGATGGGCTCTCAACTCAAATTTTTGTCAAATATGGGACTATCATTTGCCTGAGGAGTTTTGTAGGTACAGTGGAACTAAACTCTAACAGGTGGCATCTAAGCAAGATTCAGTATAGAATAGTCTATCTTAGACTCCATCCAAGAGGTACTTTTTATCAACCAGTGTCATCTATCAAAAGGAGGTCCTGTGACATAAACACTGAGAGAAGGCTGAAGGTGAAGAGCTGCAAAAAATAATAGTAATAAATATCCTTCATTTCAAGAGATTTTCTCCTCTTGTAACCAACAATACCTATTTCCACATTAGCCGGGTAGTTTGTAGCAGTAGAACAGAAATCACATGGCCCAATAGAATGAAATAGAATTAAATCCAGCCACCATTTATTCAGTACTTACTAGACACAAGACACTGTGGTAGAAGTTGGGACTATAAGCATCAAAAAACAATAATAGCTCCCTTGGGGAGTGTACATTCTACCAAGGGATATTATATATATACAAGTAAATATAATACCAGATAACTTGAGGAAGAGTGAGGAAGAGTATTAGCAACTGGGGAGAGGGAGATTGAGGGAAGCTTCACAGAAGTTTGAAGGAAGCAACAAATTCTAAGAATCAGAGCGGATTCCAGAGATGGAGGTGGGAGATGAAGGGGGTGAGGCTGTGCTAATGTATGGAGGCAAGAAATAAAAAACAGTACAGAAAAGAATCCAAGGTTCAGTTTGGCGGGAAAGTAGAATATGGCTAGTGAGGTAATAGGAAATATCTGAAAAGGATAGGTTGGAACTACATTGTGGAGGGTCTTGAACCTAAGGCTAAGGACCTTGTCTTTTATCATAGAGACAATAGGGAGTCACTACAAACTTGAGCAGGGGAGTGACTTGTGTTTTGGAAAAAAAATTTGTCAGTTTCCACGGGGAAGACTCTTGAAATAGGGGAACTTTAATTAGGAAACTATGAAAATAGTCTGGGCTAAGAGTTAATGGGTAACTAAACTAGGGAGGTAAGCAATGTAAGTAGAGAGAAAGGGACAAATAAAAAATATTATGGAGATAGAACTGAAAGGACTTGGCAATAGATAGGATATGGTCTCAGACACTTATTAGTTAGGTGACCTTGGGCAAATCACTTAACTCTGTTTGCCTCAGTTTCTTCATCTGTAAAATGAGCCAGAGAAGGAAATGTCAAACCATTTATCTTTTCCAAGAAAATCCCAAGTGGAATTACAAATTACAGATATGACTGGAAAATTACTGAACAACAGACTATGGAAGGTGAGGGAGAGGTAAAAATTAAGGATAACTCAGATTGCAAATCTGAGTGATTAGAAGGATGAAGGTGCCCTCATCAGAAATGGAGAAATTTGAAGAACAGGTTGAGAGAGGAGGATGATCTGTTCCATTCTAAATATACCGACTTTGGGATGCCTAGAGAATATCCAGGATGGCATATCCTGCATACAATTAATGACATGGGATTGAAAGGTGTTCAGGAAAGAGATCAAAGCTGGATTTCTAGATTGGGATGTTCATCTGCATAGCGATAATAATTGAATCCAAGGGAGCTGACAAAATGGGAGTTAGAGAGTGTAGAGAGAAAAGAGGGTCAATGACAGTGCCCTAGAGGGCACCTGTACTTAGGAGGTAAGAGACAGATGATTCATTAAAGGAAATCAAGCAGGAGCTGACAAGTAGGAGGAAAACAAAGACAGAACAGTCAGAAAACCTCTCTGGTTAATGGGGAAAGGGGTGAAATACACAATGTTAGGAACTTCAAAAAGTTTAAAGAGAAAGAGACTAGAGGAAAAACCATCCTTAACAGTGTGAAGAAAGTAACTGATCACAGTAATAATTTATAGTAAAACTATAGCAAGATCTTTTAGTGACTAGCTAGGACTTCTGAATCAGTAATCTAACTTTGTGTGTCATGGATTCTGCTTTGGCAAAACCTAAGGGCTCCTCAGAATAATGCTTTTTAAATGAGTAAAATAAAATGCATAGGGTTATAAAGAAAACTAAACATATTGAAATACAATTATAAAAATATTTAAAAAAAAACAAGTTCACAGACCCTAGGTTATTAAACCATTTGTCCTATAGCCTTGCCTTATTATCAGAATATTTCTACCCCAATAAGCTATTATTTTTGTAATGTAGCAATAACAAACCCTTACTATTATAATGAGATTTACAACAGATTAATGTGAATTCTAAAAATAAAATATTGTATGCCTTCTGTTTCTCTAGCACTTTTAATGCTACTTCTCAGGCATTATAGCATCCATTATTTTGTTTTATTTCTAAAGCATCCCTGTGGCATAGGCAGGAACAGTGATGATTCTTTTCATTTTATACAGGGAGAGATGGAGGCTTATCTAGGGGGTTTCAAAGATTT
This sequence comes from Myrmecobius fasciatus, assembly GCA_023553655.1. Taxonomy (NCBI): domain Eukaryota; kingdom Metazoa; phylum Chordata; class Mammalia; order Dasyuromorphia; family Myrmecobiidae; genus Myrmecobius; species Myrmecobius fasciatus. The sequence goes on from JAJPUD010005147.1 coordinate 45,077, forward strand.
ATCCAACATGACATAGCTACAAGAACTCAATTTAAGTCTAGGATTCTTTCTATGCAGGCTTGTTCACCTATTCTGCATCCAAGTCTGTGACCTCTAGGGACAGAAATCTGGGTGAAAGTAAGAGACGTAATGTACTAGAAAAGGCACCACTAAGTCAGGAAACTTGAGCTCCAGTTCCAGTGTTGTCAATAATCTGGCCTTAGACCAGATATTTTTCTTTGGGCCTCAGTTTCTATTTCTGTAAAACTTATCTGTGAAATCTTAAGATTAGTTCATTAACATACCCAAATAACTTCAAAAGTTATCAGTAAAACTTTAAAACTAACATGCTCATATTGTCTCAAAGTTATTAGCACCATTTGATGAACTGTTGGTCTTTATTGTGAAAATCTAAAATTGTTTTTGGAATTTACATATTGTAGTACCAAAAGGCCCTGGCAATAAAAACTTGATGGCTTCCCATGATTCAGCACATATCATCAGGATGTGACTTTTGATAAATATATGATGGTTTATAAATTATACTCCTCTGATTTTTGGGATGACTTATGCATGATTTCTAGGTTCCCTTTTGCAATCTTACTTTTTGCTATTGCCATTTTATACTGACTACTTATAAAGTTACTGTGCTGATTAGAAATCAAGGTGGGGAAAAGGCAGTCAAGAGACTAGAAAAGGATATAATTTTAACACAGCAGGACTTCAATTCAATAAATTGTCTACCTTCAATTCAATAAATATTTCTTGAACATCAACTATGTGTCAGGCACTGGTGGGGATATAAAAATAAATATTACACAGACTTCACCCTCAGGGTGTTTGCCACCTAGTAGGAGGATAAGAAAAGTATGCACATCACTATATAATAATATATTACAAAATATGATGAAGTATGAGAGGATAAAATACTGTGGAATCAGCAAGAGACATCACACCTACTTGTTTGAATCAGGAAGGGTTCATGTTGGAAGTGAAATGACATCTGAAGTAAGCCTTGAAGGATGGGTAGAATTTTTGACAGATGATGATTAAGGAGAGAGAATATTATTCCATGTGGAGGGAATAGTACAAAGAAAAGTAAAAAAGAGGGAAATTTTGTGGTATATTCAAAACAATAAAAAAGTGAGCCAATCTTGTTTCAAAATGAGTTACATAGATGGAAGATGTCTAGAAAAGAAAGTTGGGATACATGCTCTGAATGCTACTCACCTCATAGTATGTGCTCATAAATATTAAATTAGCTTAATGTGTGTGTATATATATATATATATATATATATATGTGGAATGTATATGTATAAATGAGGAATCACTGGCATAGTTTTCTGCATATGCACACATATTCACATATATTATATATGTTCATATATATGTTACATAAATATATTTAATATATGCAAATATATATATATGTGTGTGTGTGTGTGTGTGTGTGTGTGTGTATACAGAGAAATGTGCCAGAGATTCTGGCACAGGTAAGATCCCTGAATTAAACAGTTTTCAATTCCAGTCCAGTACTTCATGTTCTTGGATCCTAGGGAAAAGTATTTGTTAACAACAGGAACCTCACTGATCTGGGGCTACCCCATAAAGTGAATGCGTTGTCAGTCTATGCAGCCTTAATGTTATTATTTTTTCCTCCCTATGATGTGCAAACCCTTCTTAATCTTTCTCCAAATGGAACCAGTGAGACCAGTTCATCTACACTGGTGCATAATAGGAAGTATGCAACAGTTTTTAAAAATTATTCACTATAGATCCAATTAAAGCTCTCTTAATTAACACAATACTTTGCTTTAGTTAACTTCTTTCATTGGCCTCCTTTCTAAAGGGCAATGCTATTATTTTTTGTTTAGATTATTATTGACATACATAATATGCCTTATTATAATTAGTTCGCCAATGCTACTTTGCCTTCAAAATTAAGGGGATAGGTCAGTTGCCTCATTCCAGTTTTATAAAACAATAAACTGAAACACAGCTAGAAGGGCCTGGACCTCTTCTATTATCCCTAGAGATGCTTGTTGATAGATCTCTCAAAGTGTCCTCAATTTATGTTGACCTAGTGATGCATCCCTTGCTTTGGGAAGGAGACCCTGACCTATCTGGAACTCTGGGATCTCACATTCTAGCTGTATTTAAAGCAGCTGTTTTTAAAAGCACAGGGTCCTGAAAGAAATCATGCTGCAAACCAAAAATAATTTTAATTATATTAAAAATGACAAGTACAAATATCTCCCAGTCCCAACTCAAGACCTATTTGTCCCTGTGCTGTAGCTGTCTCTTCTCTATGATCCCAGGGAGATGGGAGGAATAGGTTATATTTCTGGGATTATTATGTTCAAAATGCTCTCAAATCTAAACCAAGGCTTGTGTCCCCTGAGCTTCAAGTGTGAATTTGAAATACAATAATTTGTATAGAATATATCATGCCTTGGCTTGCTTCCATGTTACTCCAACAATCCACCATCACAGTCATAGAGTAGCCGCTTCCTGGGTCCTTGTCATTCAAAGCCAAATTTATAGAACCTGCAAAAAAAAAAAATGATCCTCATGTCAAGGTGAATTTGTACTAGGAATAAGTGGGAACTTAATCAGAAATGATACCCATATTTTTCAAAATGTCTCTTCCCCTCATAATGCTTAGGAACTAGAAAGAGTCCTATTGTACCTACAAGGAGGAGTCTTAATGCCCAGCTGGGATGACTTGGGGGAAAAGAATGAGGATACTGAAAAAGCCAAACCTTCTCTTCTGTGAAACAGCCCTTGTTATTATTTGAATTAATATTCTTCATGGAGATAAGCGTGATGCTGGTGTCCTTCTCCCTAATGGCTGTGGAGCTGCTGGGGGAAACAAAAAGGAGAAAAGTCTCCATCATGAAGAGGGGACAGTAGAAAAGACAGGGGAGAAGGGGACATTAGTACTGTGGACCTTGGACTCCTTGACTGATGACTGGTGGAATGTTGCTTGTCCAGAATCCAGCCCCTGTTTCAATTCATGAAAAGGCTGCAATGGCTCAGCCTTGAGACAGGAAAATTAGAGGCCATGCATCCTCCCCTGGGACCTCACCACTTCCCTGCCTTGGATCAAGTCTGAGCTCTGGTCAATACCAAGAGTTCTCCATGTAAGGGATCCAAAGTTACTTGATAACCTGAAAGCTTAGGATGGACGACCAGTCATAATTAGTTAATTAGTGCAGGTCAAATCTGAGATTTGCCCTATGGGTTTAAGGAAAAGCTAGTATTTCCTCTCCACCCACCCTACCTCCTCTAATTCTTCCTGGTGGTATCCCACTGTTATCAATCCCAAGGTTTCATTCACTTCCCTTCCATGAGTCCCACCCTTACCCCTCCCTATCAGACAGTTCCCTGAGCATTTCTGGAAAAACATTTCTTCTGTGAAGCTAAGTGGGAGTAATTTGATGTGCCCCTGATATTCATACCTTTCAGACATTCCACAACTGTCTGGCTTCTGGGGGTCTGTGAGGAGATAAAGGTATCAGTCTGGGAGGGGGAAGAACAATTCTGGGTATCAAGCCCAACCCAGGCCCACCAGGCCAAATTTAGTGACTTCATCAGGGCTTTTTTTTGGGTTGTTTATTTACAGCTTCCCTTTAAAGCAGGGGTTCTTAAACTTTGCATGTATCCAAGACCCTTTCAGCAAACTGGGAAAACTTATGAACTCCTCAGAATAATGCTTTTAAATTCATATAATAAAATATCTAGGATTACCAAGGAAATCAGTTATATTGAAATACAATTGTCAAAATATTTAAAAACAAATAAAACCCCCAAGTTAAGAACCCCTGTTTAAAGTTCTACCATTCTCATAAGCCCCGATAAGTTCAGATCCCTAACTCCCGTTTGAAAAAATTTTAAGAGCATGGAACATATTACTTATTAGAGTTATGGATAGGCAAACAATTTATGAATACACAAGAAATAGAGAACAAAGTGAGGTGTGGCATAGATAATTTTGATTACATTAAGTTAAAAAAAGTTTTTATAAAAATAAAACAAATGTAGCCAAGATCAGAAAGAAAGCAGAGAATTGGGAGGGGGAAATTTTATGGACAGTTTCTCAGATAAAAGTCTTCTATCTCAAATATATAAAGAACTTTATAAAATCTATTAGAAATAGTCATTTCCCCAAGTGCTTAATGATCAAAGGATATGAACAGGCAGTTTTCTGATGAGGAAATTGAAATTAGTCATATGAAAAAATGCTCTGAACTATTTCAGGATTTTATCATCATTTCTCCCAAATTTCTATGCAGCCTTCTTTTACTGAGTGGGGATTTAGCATAGCAGAGCCGTTGTCCTAACCCGCCCCTTAACTTTAAAGCATGACTAAGCCAATGCTAATAGTTCAATTCCTGAATATCAAACAGAGAGAGCTGCTAAGAAATTGCAAGAGCTTGTACCTTCTGACTCTTTATTTTTCTGACACTTGAATCTCAGGCTGACCACACTGACCAGGATAATTACTACGACCACTAGAATGATGATGAAGGTGATAACTCCTGAAGAGGAAAGAGAAAGAAGAGAGTCATCAGGCACAATTTACAGAGATTCAAATCCCACTTTTTGCTAAGTGCTACTTGGTCAACCATCTGGATCAATGAATCCCTGGAGTTCCGAATCCCTCAGACTCTTTTTCCCTCCATTCTTATATTTTAAAAAATTATTTACATATACACATGGTACGTATATATATATGTATATATATACACATATATACATATGAAGAGAGCAGGAAAGAGAAACAGGGAGGGAGAGAAAGAGGGATAAAAATAGAAAATGGGAGAGAGAAAAAGAGTTGAGAGCAGTAAAGTGAAATTCAGGGTATTGTCAAGGATTTCTCCCATGCCATCCTCCAAAATTAGTCCCCTCAAAAACAAAAACAGAAGCTTTTCTATGAATTCAGCTAAAACCCTGGGGGGGGGAGGTTCATATCATATAATATTATTGTAGATTTGGAGCTGGAAGAACTTTAGAGGCCATCTTCACTTCAATCACTTCATTAAAATTTTTTTTTGTTAATACCAAAATATTTCTGATACATCTTATTTTTATATAAAAAATTTCCTAATGAATGCCTGTAAGATCCTAAGCTCTTTTGAGACCAGAAAAGGTTTTGTTTTTGTCTTTTTCTTTTTTTAATTTTATAAAATTTTTTAAAAATTTACATTTAAATTTTTTTTTCATAAGATATTTGTTATTCTGAACTTGAAAAATATGAACAAATCTGAAAACTTCTTTGCTCATTATAAATATCTTGATTTTTTGTTTTTGTCTTTTAAAGAATATATAAAATTCTGTAAATTAGTTCCAAAAGCTGTTCCAGTTGTGTTTCCCTCTGAACTCTGTGTTCTCCTCTGTGAATTTTTAAAAAAGCTTCATTGTTGTTCTTTTCTGTCTTCCTTTCTTTTTTGTATCTATATCACCATTCTTCATCTTCCTCACCTTCTCCACTAAAAAATCATAATTCTCCTTTGTAACCAGTGAACTTGAATAAGACCCCTATGTTACATGTTAGCCAAGTCTGAAAATATGTCTTCTTCTGCACCTCTAGTCTATCATCTATCTCTCAAGAGGTGGGCAGCATGGTGAGGCCTCTGGGCTTGTTCCAAATACTTTATTTAACAGATCAGAAAATTGAGAAAATTGAGACCTTAAGTAGTACAATGGTTTTCCCCAATGTCATACAGGAAGTAAGTGACAGAATCAGTATGCAAATTCAAGTCCTTTGACTACAAATTCCACTAAGAATGTCATTGAATCCAAGGCTCAAGATTAAGATCATCCCAGTCTAAGGATCTTCCTTCTCTACTTTTTCCCCTTTCTTCTTTCTGCTTACCAAATGCTGCCACAGTCAGCACAGTCTCAGATGTTGGGGTGGGGAAGACAGGTTTTTCAGTTGTTCTCAAATCCATTGTGGTTGGCTTGGGGGTAATGTCTGAGGTTGTAACTAGGAGAGAATGAGAAAGGCAGTCAATGGAGGAGTCCGACATATTCCTGCCAGAGGAATTTTAAGAAGGGACCAAAAGAACTCACAACCCAACAAAATATCTCCCCCTCCCTTCCCTTCTCTACTCCTGAGTATGCTCAGACAAATACCTTGTTTGGATGATGATCAGATTCCCCATGATAATATGACATGGGAGTTATGACTGGTGGTTTTACAGAACCTGTTTTGTATTGAGTTCACATTTCTTGCAGCATGTGCTCAGCAATCAGGATACCTAACATTTTCTTCTCTTTCCCTCCTCATTTACAGGGTCCAAAGATGGAATTTGAGTGCCATAATGACAAGGATTTACTTCTGAATGTAGCTGACCAGGTTAAAATGTAATTAAGAAATATTTAATCAACAAAAATACAATATAACAACGTAAATAATGTTAATATGTGGTTTTCTATATGAACCTTCAGGGATTGAGTTTAGTGCTGCTTTTTCTATTTTTGAGTTTGACTCCACTGACCAAGAGCATTGTAAGGTCAAGGGACTTGTCTTGAGCTGTATAGCTGTATATATATCAAAGGTGGGACTTGAACCCTGGTTTTCCAGTTCTGAGACAAACTTTGTAAATACCATTCCATGATTCCTTATTTTAAGGCTTGAGAAGGGAAGGAAAAAAGAAAGTGGGATCATTTATCAACAGGTATAAATTTAACATACAAAGTTATTTTTTTTTAATGGTGGAGAGAAGAAGATGTCTTCGGGTCTTTCTAAAAAAGTGGAATGGCTTTTTGCTTCATTCCCTCCTAATTACCTCTTCCTCACAAATTCATGATGTTGAGATATTGCACCTTGGGAAGTTACAGCCAAAGCTTGTAAGTGATGGTATCAAACTCTAATGGAAACAGGAGGCAAATAAGCATCCCTGTAGGTGGGTACATATTGACTTAGAAAACCATCTATTTTAATGATCTATGTTCTATTATATTTTTAATTATTTTGTTAAATATTTCTCAATTACATTTTAATCTGGTTGACCTCATTAGGAAATGTTGTAGCCTGCAAGCCATGACCTGTTTGACTCTTAATTTTAATCCTAGTACAGCCCTCACCTCCGCTGTTGATTAGCTGGGGAAGGTGAAGGAAGTACCCTATCTGCCTGCATGTTCTTATTCTCTTAATTTAGAATTCAGAATTCATTTTTCTTTAGAAACCTTGTTACATGTGGTGGTTAGGTTCTATATAATTCTTGGTTCTTAAGCTATACTAGGAATTCAATGATGGGCTAGCCTGGGAACAAAGAACTGACATAGACCTGAGCTTTTAGAATTCATTGTTACATGGAAAGGCTACTATCTATAGAACTCTTGGCCCTTGAGCTATATTGAGAATTCAACGGCAGGCTAGCTTGGGAACACAGGACAAACACTGACAAGAATGTTTCTAAGAAATCATCAGTAGGTTGCATTGTGCATGAGAGCTTCTTTTTAATTTTCCACAATGCCGTAAGGCAGCACAGTATTGTGGAAGAAGCATTAGCGTTGGAATCAGAAGATTTAAGTTTTAATCCCTTCCTGAAAACTTGCAATCCATGTGACACTAAACAGACAGTACTAATTCTCTAAACTTTTTAATTTCTCATCTATAAGATTGGGGGGGGGTACTAGAAGGTTGAAATTAAATCAAGGTGTTTTAACCTGGGGTCTGTGAACTTAATTTAAAAAAAATTTCAATACTGAATTTCAACGTAATTGGATTCCTCTGTTATCGTATGTATTTTATGAATTTAAAAACATTACTCTGAGAAGAGTCCAAAGGCTTCCCCAGGATACCAAAGGGATCCATGTCACATGAAAAGATAAGAACTCCTAGGTTAAAAGGTCCCTCCAAGGTTTAAATTCTATGATCCACAGGGCATTCAGGGGTAGCTAGATGGCACAGTGGATAGTGTACTGGGTCTGGAGTCAGGAAGACCCATCTTTCAGAGTTCAAATCTGGCCTCAGACATACACCAGCTCTGGGCCCTTATGCAAGTCACTTTACCTCAGTTTCCTTGTCTGTAAAATGAACTGGAAAAGGAAATGGCAAGCCAGTCCAAAATCTCTGCCAAGAAAACCCCAAATTGGGTCACAAAGAGTCAGACGTGACAGAAAATGGCTTAACAAGGCACAATTATTTATTGTTGGTTAATCATCCTCTCATTAATCATGTAACACAAAGTGGCAAATTGAATTCCAGATTGCCTCACTTCTTTACTCTGTTTATCCTTGCTTCCTTTAATTGCTATTCCAATAATCCATTGTGGCACAAGTTAATCAGAGGGTTCCTGCCGGGGAGGACAAATTATAATACTATCTAACAAATTGGAGGGGCTTCTTGAAGGCAGGGACCAGATTTTTGCCTTGCTTTGTATCCCCAGTGCTTAGGACTCTGCCTGGTACATAAAGGAACTTAATGACTATTGTAGATAATGAGAATGAAGTGTGAGCCCAGGGATAGCCTGGGAAAGTATCAGCTTAGTTAAGTTAGGAGAGATCCCTTCACCAGGTTGGCCACAAAATGACAAAATTTTTAAATGAAAAATTCTCAAAGATGCTCTCCAAAGTTATAGAAGGGCTATAAACTGTGTCACTGAAGGATATATGTACATTAGTGAAATTACATGTCTTCTTGGAGTATTTAATAGGTATAGATGTCAGATCTAATGGTCACATTTGGGTCAATGACATAATTGGATTCAGTCAACAAAAATTTATCTCAAATGGTCAAAGGATATGAACAATTTTCAGATGATGAAATTAAAACTATTTGTAGTCACATGAAAAGGTGCTCCAAATCTCTATTGATCAGAGAAATGCAAATTAAGACAACTTTGAGGTACCACTACACACCTATGAGATTGGCTAAAATGACAGGAAAAGATAATGACGAATGTTGGAGGGGATATGGGAAGGCTGGGACACTGATGCGTTGTTGGTGGAACTGTGAACAGATCCAGCCATTCTGGAGAGCAATTTGGAGCTACGCTCAAAAAGTTATCAAACTGTGCATACCCTTTGACCCAGCAGTGTTTCTATTGGGCTTATATCCCAAAGAAAATCTTAAAGGAAGGAAAGGGCCCCACATGTGCAAGAATGTTTGTGGCAGCCCTTTTTGTAGTGGCTAGAAACTGGAAACTGAAGGGATGCCCATCAATTGGAGAATGGCTGAATAAATTATGGCATATGAATATTATGGAATATTATTGTTCTGTAAGAAATGACCAGCAGGACGATTTCAGAGAGGCCTGGAGGGACTTGCATGAACTGATGCTGAGTGAAATGAGCAGAACCAGGAGATCATTATACACGACAACAACAAGACTATATGACAATCAATTCTGATGGGCATGGCTCTCTTCAACAATGAAATGTTTCAAACCAGTTTCAATTGTTCAGTGAAGAGAGCCATATACACCCAGAGAGAGGGATGTGAAATGTGGACCACAACATAACATTTTCATGTTCTCTATTGATGTTTGCTTGCATTGTGTTTCCTTTCTCTGATTTTTTTCTTGTAGATAGGATTTTTCTTGTACAACAATGAGAAGTGTGGAAATATGTATACATATATTCGATTTGTCAAGTATTTTAACATAATTAACATGTAGTGGATTTCCTGCCATCTAGGGGAGGGGTGGGGAGTAGGGGGGGGAAATTTGTAACAGAAAGCTTTGTAAGGGTTAATGTTGAAGAATTACCCATATGTTTTGCAAATAAAAAGTTTTAATAAAAAAAAAAGAAAGAAAGAAGAAAAAAAATGTATCTCTTTCCTCTCCAGTTTCTTTTGTTCTTAACTCCTCCATCTAGGAATATGGTGAAAAGGAAGAAGGTCCAAAGGAAATTTCCCTATCTATTAATGGTCTCATAATGAATATCTCCTTATCAGGAGTTAGGGACTCACCTGAAGCAGTGGGGATCGGGGATCTTTCCCTGGTTTTATGACTCAGGGCACTTGTACCTACAGCATGGAGAAGGAACCCAGTTATGACATAAGGCATAGACAATATAAGAAGCACTGAACAAGTTCAGTGCTTTGGTAGGAGCCTACTCTCCAGAACTGAGACTGAATCTTCTCCAATTTTTCTTATCTTTCTATTATTCAATTTCCTCCAGCTCCAATTCTCTTTCCTTCTGCCTCTTACAAACGCCTCAAGTCCCTGTTGCTCCTTTTGTCTCTCCCCATTTTGGCATCTCAGAACCACTTTCAGTTTCTTAAATCCTAGGACAATGTTGCCCAAATCCAAGTTTCTTGGATCGCTACTCTAAGTCTGAATCATTCAGTACTAATAAGTCCCGACTTTGAGCCTGTGGTTACCTGGCCTTGGGGTGGCTTCTTGTGTCTGAGTCTTCATTGTAGGACCAAAGGGAGAAGATGGGAAACTATTCAAGGTGGATGTTCTTGGACTTGATGATTCACCCCTCTCTGTGGTGACCAGTGTAGACATCCTCAAAGATACTGTGAATACCAAGGTAGCATTTGGGGAGCATCTGAGAACCACAGGTGGACATCCCAGAAATGACCCAAGTCACTGCCCAGAATCTGCTAACTCCAGGTAGTGGTTAGCAGTGGGAATGTTTCTCTTTGACCACTGTTTTACCGATTGTTTCATTTTTGGAATACCTCAGGAAATTTTCAAAAGATGGAATATTCCTGGGCCCAGGTTAGGACTATATCCTAAAACTTAGCCCCCTCATCCTTAGTGCTCAATATCCCTGGCTGGACACTGATTCCGCCTCCCACTTCCTAATTCCCCCTAATTCCCCTCAATATTTACTTCCCTTGCCTCCCATCTTCTCCTCATGCTATCATTCAATTTCTTCTGCCATCAAGGAAAAACTGTGGCTCAGGCTCAGGCTCAGGCCTAAGCCCCTTACTAGATCTCATCTTTACCTGCAATGCCTGTGGTGGATTGAGGTGCCGAGTGAGTTGTAAAGGTGGAAGGCTTATTACCTGGAATGATATATGTCAAATTAGTTTCAGGGAAGGGCAGGAATATGGTTGTCCAGGGGCAATCCTTCTAACCTGGGTTTTGGAACCTTGATGTCTTGTTACTTGAAAGCCTTGAACAAAAGTGGTACCCAAGGTCCTGCTCTATCTATAGTGTTGCTTTAAATCCTCTTCTTCATTCTTTGTCAGCAAATTCAGCTGGTGCTTGAAGAACATGTCTCAGTACTAGCTATGGCACTGATGATTCATGAAACAGATAATCCAAGGCTGACATCACTGTTATTATATCTCTCTGGGGCTTTTTCTCATTTAACTTCTCTCAGCCTCATCTTAAAATGGGGATAAGGATATAAGCTACCTTAAAGGGTTGTTGTAAGGATCAAAAGAGGTAACTATGAAAAGTCCTTTATAAATCTCCAAGTTCTAGCTAAATAATAATAATTATTAATTAATATTAATTAACTAATAATAATTTTATTAATTAATATTAATAACTAATATTAATAATTATTATTATTTTAAATTTAAAGAATTTTTTATTTCATCAGTGTGTGTACTTCTCTCACCTCTGTAAATCAACACCCTTTTAGTAGATGAACTTCAGAGCTGTTTTGGCTGAAAATTAATTGCCCTATCATCAGCTTGGCTGGTACCATTTTTGAATTTAGCTGAGGGAGGGGAGTAGTCATCATCTAAATGATGATCAAATGAAATAATATTTGTGAAGTGCTTGGCACATCACAGGTGCTTAATAAATGTTTATTGACTGTCTAGGTGATAGACATATATTTATATGTGTGTAAGAGTAATATATATGTTTCCTAGTAAGTCAATATATTTATATATGTGTGTGAGCAATATATATATATATGTGTGTGTGTGTATACATATATGCTAGCTATTTTATTATATATTATATATATACATTATATTATACCATATATGAATATGCACACACACACTAGCTATTATTGTGATTATTATCTTTCATTGGGCTAGCTTGATAGGATGTGCCAAAAGCTGCCCTCGTTAGCAAAGTCTCTGAGAACCCAGATTCATCTCTATACCAAAATGAGGACATCAGTGGATAGATTTCATTAATATTGAAATTGAATCCCTCTGCCCTTAGTAATTTCCCTTTTTTCCTTTAGTACCCTCCTAAGCCAATTTGAATTGGCCAAGTGTGGAAAAAAACCCTAGTTATGGCTTGGTCTCTCTCACTGCACCTTCAGGGCTTCTGCAGTCCACTCACATCACCTTCCACCCCAGAGACCCTGTAATAATTCATATGAGTTCCCTGCCAGTACCCCTAAATCCCCCAAGTGTTTTTTGCCTTACCCTGCTGAAATCCAGGGCTCTGGACTCGTGGGCTTTGGGAGGAGCCACCTATAAGAGTAAGCAAAGGATGATAAACTGGTATAACCTGGAATGCCATGCCTGTTGGGTCCTGCCATAGGGAACTAATATATTTGGCCTTCTAAACACCCTGACTAGGAGGTAAAAAAGTAGACAGAACCCATCATGTGGAATTGGAAGATGTGAATTTGAATCCTGATTCTGAAAAATAATTAATTGTAGAATCATAGTTAATTCATTCACCCTTTCTCTGGGCTTGAGTGTCCCTAATTGTAGCATGGAGAGAATCACCCTTGCTTAACCCTGTAGAAAAATGGTACAAGGATCAATGATACGTCTAGAATAGCCTACATTTAGAGGACTCAGAATCTTCTCAGACTTTCCCAGTTGGGAAAAGCTGCCTATGTGGTAAATTCAAGATTTCTAGAATATAGATAGAACTAGCTAACCATAAGTTCTTCCATTTTGAAAACTGTTCTTGAAACCAAGGAATAAACACATACTCCATTTTCCCTCCTGTGACTTTGTAACTATGGCTTTGATTTACTTTTCCTCAGTAAGCAGAAGACATTTCACTTTTATATGCTCAGGGAAGTGTTATTGAATTGTCAAAGCAAACTTAATTTAAGTGACTCTTAGATGACCCTTAAGTGTCTGTCCTTGTAAGTCCTTCCCATCCTTTAACAACCACAAAATATCCCAGTTTTGGTGCTTAGGAAAGTCTGGACCCCAACAAGCATCCTGATGCCAGCTCTCCTTCTCCTCTCTCCCTCCCTCTCTCTCCCAACGCTAATATGCCTACTCCACTCTATTCCTTTTATGTCATAATTTTCCCTTTTGACTTATGTATAAAAATATATTCAGAACACAAGTGTTTGGGTGATTTTGGGGCTGTTTTTTGTCAGTCATTTTATTGAATTAAAAAAAAAAACTTTGAGCAATCTGACCTCCAGATTATTATCAAACATTACAAATGAGATAATATTTGTAAAGCACTTAGCACAGTGCCTAGCATATAGAAGATATTTAATAAATTCTTATTTCCTCTCTGTCTAATCAGACAGTGATTTTTCTTCCTCACGCGGAAGGACTTTCTCTTCTTCTACAGGGAAGAGAAGTCCTCAGAAGGGTAAAAAATGTGGAAATAATTAGAGAGGGTGCTGATCACCCAGATCCCTGAGTACTCTCTGTATGTGTATATGTGTGTGTCTACACATGCAGACATAGTGGGTTGTGTTTGCCTCTGCACAAAGAGAGCATTTCCTCATTTTACACAATGAAATCATCCTTGAAACATGTGAATGAGTTGAAAGGAAAACAACCTGGGGAAATGGAACCACCCAGTTGGGGTTCCCTTCCTACAACCCAGACTGGAACTGATGGCTGTTCTCTGCCCTAGGACTCCTGCTCCGTGGGGCACTCAGAGTTAAAGGAAGTTCCTGAGGGGCCCACGTTTGGGGAACAGCTGCCCAGCCCAGAGTGGGTGAGATCAGGGGGAAGGGTCTGGGACTGAGTGCCAGCACGCAGCTTGCCTAGTGAGTTTATTTTCTTTAAATTGTGGCCATCTTCCATTGGGCTTCCAGTTGGCTTGCTGCATTGTTCCCAGCCCAGGCTTATCCAAAACAATAAGGTTGGGGTTTCCCAGGTCACCATCCCTCATTGCCACAACTGTAGCCTCTTCCCTAGAGGGGAGGTGTTTAGGGACAGGAAAGGAATCTTACTACCAGGAGGCAAAAGCATAAATGGGATGACTTTAGAAGGATCCTGACATCCCAAGGAGTTCCTTCATTCTAAGAATCTATAATCAATCACTCAAACACTGATTCAACACATAATCATTGAAAGCCATACCAGGAATGAAGCACATTAAAGATTCTCTTCAAATTGGCTCCCACCTACTTTTCCAACCCTATTGCTACTTTCATGAACACTATAATTAGAATAAAGTGAAATACCTGTCATTTCCCATCTTATCTCGTTCTGTTCCTTTGCACATGTTGCCTTCAATGTCTGGAGTCGACCTTCCACATCCTCATTCTACCTGTTAAAATCCCTCCTCTTTCTTCAATGCCCAACTCCCATATCACCTCCTCTATTGTTTCCCTTGATACCTCCAACAGGAAGTAACCATGCAATTTCTCATAGTACTTTTTCTGGATCTCTCCTTTGTACTTAACCAATTTGACTTGTAGTTATTTGTGTACAAATCTTATCCTTTTTTTCAGTGGACTATAACTCCTTGAGAACAAGCTATACTTGCATTGCTATATTCCTAATATCTACCATATGATTCTTTAAAGCAGAGATTCTTAACTAGGGATCTCTGGATAAGTTTCAATAGAGTTCTGAACTTGGATGGGGAAAATATATTTTCATTTTCACTAACTTAAATTAGGCATTTCCTTAAATTATGAATTTTTAAAATTATTCCGAAAGCTATGGTGTATGAATATGGAATATTGTTATTCATAAGAAATGATGAGCAGGCTGATTTCAGAAAAGCCTGGAAAGACCTACTTGAAGTGATGCTTAGTGAAGTAAGCAGAACCAGGGGAACGTGTACACAGTAACAGCAAGATTACGTGATGATCAACTGTGATGCACTTGGTTCTCAACAATGAAGTGATTCAAGGCAATTCCAATAGAATTGGGATGAAAAATGCCAATTGCATCCAGAGAGAGAACTATGGAGATTTAATATAGATCAAAACATAGTATTTTCAACTTTTTCTTTGTTTCTTTCTCGTGCTTTTTTTCCTGTTTTGGTCTGATTTTTCTTGCACAGCATGATGAATATGGAAATATGTTTAAAAGGATTATACATATTTAAGCTACATCAGATTGCTTGCTGTCTCAGGGAGGGGTCAGGTAAATGAGGGAGGGAGAAAAAGTTAGAACACAAAATTTTACAAAAATGAAGGCTGAGGGGCAGCTACATGGCATAGCGGGTAGAGCATCAGCCCTGAAGTCAGGAGTACCTGAGTTTCAAATATGGCCTCAAATCTGACTTCATATTTCCTAGCTGTGTGACCCTGGGCAAGTCACTTAACCCCAATTGCCTCAGCAAAAAAAAAATGAATGCTAAAATTATCTTTACATGTATTTGGAAAATTAAATACTATTGAAAAAAATTATTCTGAGAAGGGGTCAATATGTGCTTCATCAGACTGCCAAAGGAGTTCATGATGTAAAGAAGTTAAGAGCCCTCGCTTTCAAAAATCACAATAAATTCAAAGCTGGAAGAGACTAGAATTCATCTAATCTAACATTTCCATTTTACTGACCCAGAACAAGCATTTATTAAGAAACTATTCTGGGAAATGGAGATAAAAAATACAAAGAATCAAACAATCCTCACTCTCAAAAACCTTACATTCTAACATGAAAGAAAACAAATACATACATACATACATACAAATGTGTATATATATATACATATGTATGTATGTAATTGCAGTCTAAACATAGAGAATCAATACAAACACAAGGCAGTTAAATGTGAGACAGGGAAGAAAGATGTTAGCAATAGCAGGACCATGAAAAACTACATGTAGAAGATTATGTGTAATTTAATTACACAAATCTTTAAATATTACATACTAGTCATATATTGTCCCAGATAGAACTCCTGCTTGCTCCCATCCGTATCTCCAGCATAAATCCAAGGACAGAGCAACAAGACCTAGCCAATGGAGCAGATTACCTAAAGCCTTCTGTCATCTCCAGCTTCCTCCTTTAACTGGTCTCCTTCCTAAAGCCTCCCAAATGCTTTTAACCCAGTTTGGGAAACCCTGGATATCCCCACCCAAACCCAGAAATGCTTGGTGAAAAAGGCACAGCTCATGCCCCTACATCATGTTGTGGAGATCAGTGTGACTCTCCCATTGCACCCCCAGTCTGCAAGGTGTGTAGAAAAGGGCATTTCCAGTCTTCAGGTGGGGCCTTCCCCTGGAGACTGAGCCACTAAACATAGTATTTGGTAGTGGGATATGTCCAGGAATATTGGGCTGAACAGAAGCTCTCCAGAATGACCCCCTTTCTTGAGTGCTTCCCAAAACACTGACTACCCAGACCCTCTACTTGATGTGTAATGGGATGCGGGAAGGACTAAAGGGAAGTTCCTGGACTTGTG